>PVJA010004661.1:0-25028 GCA_004027025.1 Myocastor coypus | reverse complement strand
GCCACCACGCCCGGCTCATCTGTGAGTTTCAATCTATGAAGTTTTTCTTTTTTTTTCTTGTTTCAGAACTTTTGTTTGTTTGTTTTATTTATTTTTATGGCTGGCTCAGCCTGCCCTGAGGGCAGGGCTGGTGCAGCATGTGGTGCCAGGGATCGAACTGTGGTCCCTGCAGCTGCCCAAGCTTTCCTAAGCAGGAGCTTTAGACCACTGAGCCATCTGGCCGGGCCCCTGAAGTTTTTTGTTTGTTTGTTTGTTTTGTTTTTTTAGTTAAATGTTTATATTGTACACCTGCTGTTAAGTCTTGCTTCTTGATCCGTTCCTTTAGTTTATTCCTCTGACACTATCAACATTGACTTTATAACCGATGTGTGTCAGTTTATCTTTCTTATATTATTTCCCCATTGTGCATGATGCCTTTCCCCTCTATTTAATTGCTTGCCCCTCCTGATGTCTTCTTTCTATTGGTGTTCCTGTAATTTGAGGCCTTGTGGTGTCTTTCTAAAATATCTTTCAGAACAAGGCTGGAATATTTGGGCACTATTTGCCAGTAGAAGAGGTTTGTTGCTCACAATTACAGTACAGAATTTCCTGAGCCTGACATGAGATCACGCTGAACCATGTACTTAGTTTGAAACTTCTGACTCAAAGACAAGCCAAACCTAGCACCAGAAGCCAGTATTCTACCATAAGATTGAGAGATAGGAAAAAACACCAGCTACTGACTTGACACCACTGCCTTGTTCTTGCAATGGTCAATTCTATTTGCCAGACATGTCTTCCTCTGAAGCACTTTTTTCTCCTCAAACAGTGCTGTTTCCTTTATTCTTCACATTTCTGCCTTAAAATGGGCCGTGATCTTTCACATTCAGCAAATGTTCCATCCATAACATTTACAGAAAATTCTAGTGTGTACCTGGGAACAATCTTTCTCCTTCTTCACATGGAACAAGTAGTATATACATATATCTGAGCATTTTCACATGTAGAGCTCAAGAAGTCTTGCTGTTATGACAAAACAGAAATATCTAGATATAAAGGAAGCAGTGTAGTAAAATATTTCAAACAATTGCTGATGTATGGTAGAAGAGACAGAAGTCAGCAAAAATGATAGAGAGACCATGGTGATGTGTAGCTGGCCTCCCTCAAGAGTCAGGAAAGCACTTTGTCTTGAATTAGTCTCCTCCATAGAGTAGCCATTCAAGGATATGTACTCCTGAGATCCAAATGATAATAATGTCTGTAATTCCCGTCTGTTAATGAGGAGCATTGGGAGTTAAGCCCTGGAAAAGCACTGCAGGAGTAAGGCTGGGAGAGTCCTGCCCAGATAGAAATAACAACTGTGCTTGACCAGAGACAGACATTTCTTGGAGCAGATTCCCCTGAGCCAGTCCCTGTGTTTGCCCTTCCTGTGGACAAATAATTGTATTCTGCGTAAAGGTGGTAATACGTCTTCCACATGCAGATGACTTCCTAGACACCACCCACAGAGAAATCGTTCTGGTGAGCCCAAGTCTTCTTTTACTACTGGAAATAACCTTAATATTACTTAAACATTATTATAATTCCATCAAAAGTATTGAAATTGCCTGTGCTTTTCCTGCGACGATCTGTGTCTTACCTGGGTAGGAAGGGGCACTCAGAGAGGAACAGCAGCAGCATCTCACTGTAGCATTATGCTAGCATGAATTAAAGGAATAGCCTACAAACTACATGTGCAACTCCCCTCACGCAGTTAGCCAAAGCCATTACAATGTTGTGCTTTTTCAGGCCCTCTTCAATCAATTAATATCATGCAAAGTATACACAATTCACAACTTTGCTAAAACCGTTCATTTTCCTTCCCTCTGAAGACATCTTGAATACGGTGCTGTCACTTGGTCATAGCTTCACGGTATGTGTGAAGTTATGATCTAAAGGCGGGAACCATTGCACCCGTCACTTAAAAAAAAGATAGAGAAACAAAATGTTGCGTAAGAAATAGTGGAACAGGGGCTGGGGAGATACCTTGGTGGTTGTCTAAGCACCTGCCTGGAATGCACAAGGACCCAGGTTTTGATCGTAGGTTGCAGTCTCTCTAAGAGAATTTAGTGCCAGATGATGTCTGCTGGAGTTCAGGTGCAGGTACTACTGCTTGCCATACACATTCCAGAACCCCAGGCATGCCCTGCTGGTGACTAAAACAGGCCATGGTGGCTCACATCTGTAACCCCAGTGCTGGGGAGGCTGAGACAACAGGATCATTATAATTTTGAGCTGCATACTGAGACCCTATACCAAATAAATAAAAAGCTTTTTAAAAATGTAAAAAAAAAAATAATAGTGGAACAACCTGATGATTAACATGATGTGTGTCAGAATGCATATCATAACATATTCTAAACATAGTGTTACCTAAGCACACCATTTGTAAATAGTACGCACATACAGTACAATTTTCTTGTATGATGATTTTTTTTTTTTTTGTCTTTTTTTTTTTTTTTGGAGACAGGGTCTCGCTTTGCAGTTCAGGCTGGCCTTGAGCTCACTTTTGTAGCCAGGCTGGTCTCGAACTCGCACTGATCCTCCCGCCTCAGCTTCCCAAGTGCTGGGATTATAGATGTGCAACACCACGCCCAGCTTTATATGATGATTTTTAAATAGAATAGTACGACATTATTGGCCAGGATAATGCTAAATAAAATGACAAATTAAGAAAACTTATGTATGTGAAAATAGTGTGATGTTCCTCTGTTGGATTAGGAAACTTCAATTGTGCAAGGAGATGTACAATAAGCACTTAGCTATGCCCTTATTATTCCCCATAATAAAATATTTAAAGAAGGCATGGTGAATGCACAACATTGTTACTGTTAAATAGAGATAGATGATACTTCAAGATTTTTTGTGGTTTGTTTCATGCCTGTATAACCCATTCGACAATTTCATAAAACTGTGAAGTTTCAATTAAATTTAAATTTTTCCACATAGAATCTCTCCCCCCTCTCTCTTTTTTACCTTTTAAAAACATGTATTCTAAAGAGAGTATCGCAATAATTGATGTAACATTAGAAATGGAACACATTCAGAAGACCAAGACGAAAGACACTCAAGCATGGTTTTGTGGTACACAATGCCATCCTTGCTGTAGGTGTTTAGATCACAGATACCAGCGTAGAGAGTTAGTCAAGTTAATTCTGCATATTAACCGCAATTTTCAAAATGTTGATGGAATTTCTAAGCACAATTAGCTCAGCCATTCTGTATATATAGTTACATGTTTCCCCCTACCTTTTCTCCTGTCTTCTCTCCTTTCTCTCCTCTTTGCTGTTTAGTCCATAAGTTCCATTTCTTTCCACCTTACGTATCTGTCATAACTTTCAGGTTAAATTTATTCTTTTGGATTTTTACACTAGGGAGACAATACAACATTTACATATGTGAGCCTGCTTTATTATACTTATGCATAGACCCTCAAGTTGCATCCACTTACCTATGAAGGCTTTGAGTTTGTCTTTCTTTATAGTGGAATAATACTCCATTATATAAAAATACCACATCTTTTTCATCCATTCCATGTAGAATTTTTTGATGGTTTGATTAAATTAGTGGTAACATTTGCAAATTACATGTAATTTAAGAGCATTTTTTCTTGTTATGTATCATATGCTGTTCTTTTGTGAACACTGGTATCATTAATATTTCTTTCCTTTCCTTCTTAAAGAAGATTCCCAAGTTTGGGTTGAACATACATTATTTTTTAAACGTTTTATTAATTTCAACAAGAAAGAAATAGCAATGATACAGTTTGAGAACCTGTCAGTAGGACAGACACAATAATCAATACATTGCTTATTGTTGTCTTTGTAGCAGTTGTGCAGAGTTCAAGATGAAGACGTAAGTTTTCTAAATAATACTGGTACAAATATTACTTCTCATTGAGCTAAGAAAAACTAGTTGTACATATCATCCAATCCCCCATAGTAGTAGTTGTACATATCATCCAATCCCCCATACTAGAATTGGAAACTGTTGCCTTGAGTCTTTTGCACGTCAGCATGCTAATCTGGCTTTCCTTTTCATGCTTCATGGTTAAACTTTTCTGCTGGGTGGTTAAGGTCAAGTTAAAGCAAGACCTATATAACAAAGCATGTAACTTTTGTGGACATACATCTTTGATCACTGATCTTAGCGTTCCTCACGGTGGAGATTTTCTGTTTTACTTGTATGTTTTACTCAATTACCACAAGGCATCGCTTTCTTCTGTTGGGAGAAAAGTGTCTTGTGCTGTTGTTCGTTGACTCTCCTTTCACCCATGAGCTAATATACACACATTCACACACACAGAGTGAGACAAGATCGGAAGAGTGATTATGTGTGTGTACTACATAAAAGCACACTGGGTGATTATGCCTTACTCATTTGTTATCCTTGAAACTCAACCATGAAGATTTTAGCCCAGGGATTCTTGAGGCATAATTACACAATATAAGTAATTTATATAACATATATAGCGCGTGCTTTTGAGAAGCACAAGTTGTTATAAGATCACTGTGACACAGCTAATGAGCATACTAAATTAGTATTTCATTATATGAATGAAAAAGCATCCACCTGGAGATTTTCCCCCTTTCTAAAAGCAACTCATCATTGATGGATTCAATTCAGAGCCTGGTGTCCTCCTACTACACCTAATGATCAACCAACATAGCTGGTTTTATCTTCCTCATTAGACAAAAATAGAGCTCTTGAGGGGGCAATCCTGTTAGGAAGCCTGCCTATCAGTCTGTGTTATTTTGTTAGATTCTATCTCCTAGGGAGAAATTATTTTTTTAATTTTCATCTTTTTCATAGGAGATGCTATGTTTCATTCTTTATTTCATTTAGACATATATGGTTGCTTTTCCAACTGTATCCAATCATATATTTTATAACTGATTAAGGGAAGTAGTTCCTCCAGGAGAGGGAAGAATATGTCTTTGAATTTATTGCTGAAGAGATCATTTGTGCTCCCAGCAGAAGGTTTAATGTGCTTAGAATTGCAAGGCGGTGCTCTTTAGTCATTGTTCATGTCCATCATCGGCATCACTGTCTGTCGCCTGCTGCAATTTGCATAATGCATATAGTGGCTGTACTTTGAAAGTAACGCAAAATGTGGAGACATAACAATAAAGACTTAAGATCACTAATCTGTACTAACCAGAAGCATTAGCAGAGATGAGTGAAGAGATTAAAATGAGCACTCTGACGACTAGAGCTACAAAATAGCTTTTTCTAAACAATGTGCACATTTCGTACATCACATGTCCTCAATATTACATACGCTGAAGCTCAAGTTATCTGAGCTATTATTTGACAAGAACTCAAGAGGCTTGCTGAGGTTTGTGAAAGTTATGGAGATCATTGCTCCAGAGCAGAGTTCCCAATGCTGGGCCAGACTGATCCATGAACTGCTATGCCTTGTACCACACAATGAGAGATGAATAGCAGGCAACTGATCAAAGCTTCGAGTGCACTTTAAGCAACTGGCCATGGCTTATATCTGCACTGAGCTCAGCCTCCTGATGAACAGTGGCATTAGCTTTTCACAGGAGCTAGAAGCTGCTGTGATTTTTCCCATGCCAGGCACATAGGTTGCTGTGTCTGTAAGAGAATCCAGTGCCTGATGATGTCAGGTAGAGTCGAGGTGCTGATGCTAGTGCTGCGGAACAGAGAGAATTAAGGCCTGAAATGACCAGAGAGGCACAGCTGCACACAGACCTTAACAAACTAGCTGCTGGCAGACTCAACAAGACCCTATTAGTGACTAGGAAATAACAAAGCACACTTGATGGCAGGGTTTAAGCCAGAATCCATCCCATAAATTTCCCTGCCAGAAACCCATCTATTATTCTTTCACTATTCTGATTTATTGCAGACAGTACAGTTATTTCATTATATAGCATACTGTAATGTGATTGAGCTATAGAATAAAAGTTATGTCACTAAATCATCCCACCCTATGCTGCCCCATATCTGAGCATAAGCTGTCCTCCATAAAGCTTGTGCTTGGCCCTACAATGATTGGGGACTTCTATTCCACAAGATAGGAGTACATCAATTCATTGTAATATTCCTTTTGGTTTTAGGGCAAGGATTGGTTGCACAAAAATTTCTCTGTACTCTATTGCTTTGAAATGTCAGGATTTGCTTCAGTTCAGATAAAGTGAGTACATTGTAGAAAGAAGTCGGGAAAAAAATGAGACGAAAAATGGTAGGAGACAAGGATCAGGATAAAGACGCGAATATTTATGTGAGTTTAACACATTAATCAAAAGCGTTAATTTTTGTTAGACATGGAAAAAAAAACTCTTTAGAAACATTAATTTCATCTCGAGTACATGCTCGATAGTGTTAACCTTCATTTCCATATGATATAAGACAGATATCCACATTGGAATCAGTAATTTCAACTCTGTTATCCCCAATGACATGACTGGCCACCCCAAAATTATTTTTTTTAATTTACACTATCTTTCCCATAGATTGATTGATAACATGAGATTCAGAAACCATACAGATATTTCAGAATTTCTTCTTGTGGGACTGACAGTGGATCCAGAACTGCAGAGCCTCATCTTCAGCCTCTTCCTGGCCACGTACCTCATCACCATCCTAGGAAACCTGCTCATTATCTTGGTTGTCAGCTCTGACCCCCACCTCCACACGCCCATGTACTTCTTCCTCTCCAACCTGTCCCTCACTGACATCTGTATCAGCACCACCACGGTCCCCAAGATGCTGGTGAACATGCAAACCCAGGACCAGAGCATCACTTACTCAGGCTGCCTCACTCAGATGACCTTTGCTGTGACTTTAGCAGGTATGGAAAGTTGTCTGCTTGCAGTAATGGCCTATGACCGCTATGTGGCCATTTGCCAGCCCCTGCAGTACAGGCTCATCCTCACCCCGCTCTGCTGTGTTCTTCTGGTCACTTTCTCCCTGCTCCTTAGCACAGGGCACGCCCTGCTCCACACTCTGATGGCACTGCGGCTGGTCTTCTGCACACACATGAAAATCCCGCACTTCTTTTGTGAACTTGCACAGGTCATCAAGTTCGCCTGCTCTGACAACTATGTCAATATTCTTCTGGTCTATATAGGAAACATATTTTTTGGTGTTTCCATTGTTGGAATCATCATCTCTTATGCACAGATTGTCTTCTCTATTTTGAAGATGTCATCCATGGGGGGAAGGTATAAGGCATTTTCCACCTGTGGGTCTCACCTCTCTGTAGTTTTCCTATTCTATGGCACCGGCTTTGGGGTGTACTTGAGTTCTGCAGTTACTGACTCTGCCACTAAGAATGCAGTGGCTTCCGTGATGTACATTGTGGTTCCCCAGGTGATGAACCCCTTTATCTACAGTTTAAGGAACAGGGAACTGAAGACAGCGCTGAGGCTTCTCATTACTAGGAAGCGATTTATATCATTGAGTCCTTTTGTGTGAGCTTCAGTTTCTTGAATGTGATAGAGTGGAAAGAATAGTGGTAGTCAGAGAGAGCACCTGACCATTAGGACATATCTATTTTTTCCTGTTTGTAAACCTTTGTCTTGTCCAAGTACGTGATGCTTGACAGATGACTGAGGAGCAAACTCAGCTCTGTTGCTATGATCTCTATGAAGAAAAACATGTATTAGGGCTTCAATATTAGCAATTATTATTGGGACAGTTTCATGAAAAATGTTGGGAAACTTATATAGAGTAGAGTTAAGTATAAAGAAGGTGGTGTTAGTATCTAGTGAGGAGTTATTACCTAATTCCACAACTTGATTCATGTGTTTTATCCCACAGGAAATCATAGAACTGCGCTTCCATCCTTGTTTAAATAATCCCTGAGTGTTACCAAAGGCCAGCGTGTGTTTCAGAGATCATATGGATATCTCCCCCTTACTCGGATTTACCATTTACTTAATCCATACACTTAGATAGCAGCAGATTCTTGAGGTGTTCTTGATTTTTGTAATTTGTGAGATTGAATTTTCAAATTATATACACTAATGTTGTGTAATAAATGGTATGACTGTGTATTATTCTGATTTCACAAACAAAAGTTGGTATTGATGAGGGTTTCACTAAACTGTGAATAATGTGGCCTCTTCTGAACGCTATTTTTGGTGCAACTGCTGATCATTTTTTTTTTTTTTTACTGAAAATGTTAAACATAATTGAAATATTAGTGTTTCACAGGAAGATTTTGTTTTTTGTGTTTAACTGTTGTTTCCTGATTGAGTTCAGGTCTAATCTACTGATCTCAAAACACTGTATCTCCTACTGAAGCCAAGGGTTTTTACTGACTTCCCATGGTGTATTGTTTCAAAAACTGTGTTTCTGAGAAAATGGTGCTTATTCCTTCATAAATGATTGCTTCTTTGCCTATAGTAAGAATAACACTATCATACAAGACAAACAGAAATTGTTTTCTAGATATGCATAAATATAGTCCAAGGTTTATTTGCAAAACAATAGGCTCTTTCCTTTTCACACATCCTACTTTTATTTTTCCTTTTGAACAATTTCTTCTCATCTCAAAATATCTATTGTCCCTGGTAAAACTCACTTTTTAAGTTTCTCACACCAAAAGCAGTAGGGGAAAGAGAAAAATGCAAAATTTTTATACTATTAGTGTCTGTTAGTTCATGAAAAGGAACATTTGTGCTGATACATATTAGAGAAATTTTTCTGCCCATATCTTGTACCCTGAGCAACTATTTTAAAGATAACATGAAATGTGCTACTGTTCTTCTCCTATGATTTTATGAATTTCTGTTTTACCTGTTTCCATTGAAAAATCTCTAAGCTTTTAAACCTTTTCCAGTTTATCACATTTACATAGTGCACCAGTGAATTGCTGTAATTAGAAACAGCTTCTACTTCACTGCTACGTGAAGGAAGATATTGTTTAATTTTTGGAAAAGTATAAAACAGCTGTCCAAAGCACAGAGCTACATAAAAGAAATATCCTGATTAAAGTCAGTAGAACCCAAAATTAGGTCGCTAAATTTGACATGGAGCAGACTGTCATGACAGAGAATGGATGTATGTAGTAAAGGTTCAGAGAGATTACACAACACACTGATAAAAACCAAGTAAGCTAAAAACTATAATCATGAATGAATAACTTGGCAAATATTTAGGGAAAAAATTTTTCAACAATGAGATACTTTAAAAGTTATACTTTAAGTACAGGCAGCAGTAGTGAACAACATAAGGACAAAATACCAGGATGAGGAGCTAGGGAGTCCTTCAAAGACAAGAGACATTCAAAACAATAAGAAGACAGGAAGAATGGCTCTAATACTTACTAGTTGATGCAATGGACACTAATTTAAACTTAGCTAGAATAAGTGAAACATCAGTGAGACATCAAAAGAGAGACAAAGAGCATAAAATCACAATTTTTTAAAAATGCATTTGGTACAGGGTCTTGCAATGCAGTTCATACTCGTAGTGATTCTCCTGTTTTAAGCCTTCCCAACAATGGAATCATAGGCCTGTATCACCGTGGCCAGACTCGGTGGCCAGTTCAGCACTCTCAGGGAGAGCTGCATATGGTACAGAGGATTGAACCCCAATACCTGCACTTGCCTAAGCAGATGTTGAGATTGCTGATCTATCTCTCCTGTTCGGTTTGCAGATATAATATCAGAAAACTTTCCAGATATTTGGAAATACTTTGACACAAGATGTAAAAAGCAAATAAAATGTGCCAAAGCTCTGAGGAAATTCGCAACTATCTACATTCCATTTTGGTCAAAACCTCAGAGTGCACTACAAAAAATGTTTTTTTTGTTTTGTTTTGTTTTGTTTTGTTTTGTTTTGTCTTTTTGAGACAGGGTCTCTCTATGCAGTTCAGGCTGGCCTTGAGCTCACTTTTGTAGCCCAGGCTGATCTCGAACTCGCACCGATCCTTCTGCCTCAGCCTCCCGAGTGCTGGGATTACAGGCGTGAGCCACCACGCCCGGCTTTTTTTTTTTTTTTTTTTTTTTTTTTTTTTACAAGAAATGTTAATAAGTGTTGGAACAAAGAAGTGAACAACTAGGAAATTAAAATTACAGCAGTTTTCTCAATATAAATAATAAAGAACGGGAGTGCTTGGAGTCAAGCATTTTAGGGTGAAAAGGTAACAACTTGCAGCACAGACTTCTACATTTTTCAAAACTGTGTGTATCAAATAAATGGAGAAATAAGGTATTCTCGTGATAACAGTGGTGCAAGAAATTTATAACTATCAAGTTAGCACTCCAAATGCCCTGAAGAGTCCCAGGAGGGCATGACAAACCTACCGATAATAAAACATGTGATAAAGCTAATATAGTAGACAGGGTGAGCAGTTTAGCAGCCAAGAGAAAAAAAGGAAATCAGGGGGCCTGGTGGGATGGCTCAGTGGTCTAAAGCGCCTGCTTAGGAAAGCTTGGGTGGCTTTAGGGACCACGGTTCGATCCCCGGCACCACATGCTGCACCAACCCTGCCCTCGGGGCAGGCTGAGTCGGCCATAAAAAATGAGTGAATAAACAAACAAAGGTTCTGAAACAAGAAAAAAATAAATAAATAAATATATTTTAAAAAAAAGGAAATCAGCAACAGGAAAACAATTTGATGACAGAAAATAGTTAATATCTTTTGTAAAACCTCTCAGTGTGAAAGTAACAACTGAATGCAAATCCTATCAAGATTCCAACAGAGTATCTCACAGAATTGGAGAGAACAATTCTAAAATTCACTTTGAAGCACAAGAGACCATGAATAGAAAAGGCAATTCTGGTAACAGATACTCTGTTGGAATCTTGATAGGATTTGCATTCAGTTGTTACATTCACACTGAGAGGTTTTACAGGGGGCCTCACAGTCACTTCCTTGAATAGTAATTCAGGGCTACTGTGATGAAATCTGCACCGTACAGGCTTAAAAAAATAAAAACAGACTCGAGGATGAGTGGAACAGATTAAAAGATGAAGACACAATGACCAAAACACTCAGCGACCTGATCATCAACAAAGCGGATGAATACTCACTGGAAGAAAGATAGCATCTTTAAAAATGGTGCTGGAAAAACTGACTTTCCGCATGTCAGTATTTCCAATATTAAAATTACATCCATTAGCATTAATGATGCACTTCAGTAAAATCAAAACAGATAAAAACTGAAATATTAAAACAGACATAGTAAATCACCTGGAAGGTTAGAATTGGCGAATCTCTTGAGGACAACATGGTAGACAAAGACTTTCTGAGTACAACCACAATCCCAGAGGAACTATTGCAAGAATCAAAAAAAAAAGAAATAGAATCTCATATCTTATTAGAAAGCTTTTTCACAGTAAGAAAAAGCAACACAGTGGAGGCACAGTGCAGAGTCTGTGGAAACTGCTCGCCAGATGTTCCTCAGACACAGGCTGACATCAAAAGCAAAGAAAGAAGGGAAATAAATCAGAGTCTGCATTTCAGTGATGCAGTCCCAACACGGGCATCCAAGGTGGACACACACTGCTCAGATGAAAAGCGAAGAACGGCAAACAGACATATGAAGACATGGTCGGCACCGCTGCTCGCTTGAGAGGCGCAAAGTAAAACAACACCGAGATTGCGTCTCACCCTGGAAGGAACGGCTGACACGAAGAGCTCAACCAAGAACAAGCGCTGCAGGTGCTCTGGGGGAAACGAGGCCTGATCCACGGCTGGCGGGAGCGTGAGGGGGTGCAAGCACTGTGGACTTCTGCGTGATTTCTTAAAAAAAACAGGGTTAGAAACCTCACTTAGCCCAGATATTCCTTTCCAGATATTTTTCCAGAAGAGTATAACCAGCATGCACCAGAAGTGTGTTGGCACCTGTATTTCTCACAGCAAGACTTGGCATCACTAAATCTTGAAAACAACCCAAAATGCTCTTGAACTGAGAAATAGATAAAAAGATGTGATTTTTTATACCATTGGAGTACTACTCAGCCATAAAAAGGATATACTTGAGACTTTTATAAGAGAATGGATGCCATAGAGCACAGTTTTAAGTAAATTATTATTATTATTATTATTATTATTATTATTATTATTCCAGTACCAAAGACCGAACTTAAGACCTTGTACTTGTCAGGCAGGCGCTTATGCCACTGAGCTATCTCCTCAGTCCTATGTAACTAAATTAAACAGACCCACATGTATAAACACTGTATTGTCTCACTAGTGTGTGAAGCTAAATGGGTAAATAAGATTTATTTATTTATTTGTTTATTTATTTATTTTATTTTGGCCACTGATTATTATTAATTTTAGATAAGCCCAAAGGATGAGCTTATCCACACCTGCCTGATCTACGTGTGTCAGTGGTAGCTGCCGCATTCCATGTTCCTTAGTCCTTTTCTGGTATGGGGAACAGACTCAGCATCTCCACCTCCAGGGGGAGGGGGGGCAGGCGTCCCGCCCATCCCCCTCCTGCGTGATGAGGAAGAAGCGGGACCCCCAGGTCCACAGTACACATCTGCTGCAAGTTGCTGGCGGCAGTTTTCTGATCCTCAGTTCCCACCCTCGCTAAACAGACACAGACCGTCTCTTCGGGGAGTGCTGGCCCTCCCCATCTTTCTCGTCCATTCCGGACAGTTTCCGGAAGCTGCTGGGCTCCTCTGTTTATGCTCATATAATCTTCCTTCCCTTGATTAGATTTTCCAAAGACTGCTCCTTTACTTTGATGTCTAGTAAGCATAAAGTATCCAGGCCATTCTGTCTGTTCTTTTCTACCTTGTCAAAGAAACTCTCTGGCCTCCAAGTGTCTGCCCAAAAAACAGTAGAAACTGTCTCTCCAACGTTATACAGAGGTAAACCACAGCAGCCTAAAGCATTTATTATGGAGGCATTGTGAATAACCCGGTAGGAAATCCCCAGCTTTGCTGCTCTCAGAGTAAGCTCACTGTGTGTTGTAGCCCCAAATGGATCACCAACCACAAGAAATGCAACTTCGTTGACATAAGCATCCTTCTTGATCCAAGAGAATCAATTTTCTGCCATAAAACTCACCCTGGCCCTCTTTGCCCATGGCCAACACGGAAGCGTGGGCCTGAAGTTACACGCGGCTGCAGCCCCGCCCGGTCTCCAGGCCCCTGACCACGATGTCTTTGGTGCCTCCTAGACCCAGGTCGATCACGTAGAGCCTCTCTAGGGCCGGCACAGGGAGCCTGGAGCGAGCAGGGGACCCTCAGCCCCCCCCCCCCGGGGAGTCCCAGGGGCATGTGCGCGAGGCAACCCTCAACAAGGCGGCTGGGCCGGAATCCACTGCCTCCCCGCACACCAATGGAGCAGTGATTTCCACGGGGTTCCCTGCTACCTGACAGCAGTGCAGAAGCTGACTTGCTGTCCTCCAACACGCCTAAGGCTACCTGGAAACCCGGGTAAATAAGATTTAAAACGCACCATTTCTATTATGAATTAAGAAGAAATTATTCAAGGGAAACATGCACAGATAGATAGACAGCTACTTTCTCTTAGTTCACACAAAAGAAAGATTTGTGTTAATAACGCTTGGACAATATTTCACTCCTA
Source organism: Myocastor coypus (assembly GCA_004027025.1). Lineage (NCBI taxonomy): Eukaryota > Metazoa > Chordata > Mammalia > Rodentia > Myocastoridae > Myocastor > Myocastor coypus. The sequence continues at coordinate 11,482 of PVJA010004661.1, read as the reverse complement.
AAGATTGTGCTGTAGCTACCATGAAGATGAGAACCCACAATGCATGAATTACGCTACACTATGGGCTGGGTAAGAAACATTTTTATTTTTATTTTTGTTTTTATTTGTATTTTTCTCTTCGAGTTAAAATTAAAGAAGCCAAGGCCCGGAAGGTTTTCGTCCCGCGCAGTCTCCTTACAGGAACAGCATCCTTCTCAGCAGGAGCAGCAAGGCCCTGGGAGGGGAGAGAGAAGCAGAGGGCGGTCGGTCAGGTCCTGGTCCCAGGGGCCTGCGGGGCCTGCTCAGTGTGAGCAGGCGGAGCTGCTGTGCGTGGGTGCAGAGCACAGGCCCTGCCTCACTTTGCACCCCAGGGAGCCGGGCCTTGTGCTCCTGCAGCAGGGCAGCTGCCGCTCACACCCCAGCCCCTTACGCGACGCTGTGTGACTCATGCTAGTGACCCAGACTGACTGGCAAGGAGGAAAGGCAGGTCCCGCAGGGCCCTGGCTGTGCAGCCTTGGTGTAAGCGGAGCATACCTGTGGGGCGCCAACTGGCTGGAGATGTGAGACCGAGACCACGTTCTCACAGGGTACAAGCGTGACTCTTCGCAGGAGCTCTGTGCAGACGCTGACGTTCAAGCCCTACCTTGCTGTGTAAGGGATGTCCACGTGCATGTGTTCAAATTACTTCTTCCATGGAAGTTCCAGAGTCCCCAGGAGTTAGGGGCTATGGTCCACCCAACTCTTCCTTTCCCCACCCCCCCAGCTCCGTGTCTCTAACCCAGGGCTCCTTCTGCCCGGGGCCCTCTGCCTTCTCCCTTCCTTCTGACGGCCCTATCCTGGCATGGGACTCATCGCACAGGAACCTGGAAACTGTGGCCTTGGATTCAAGATGCCTTGTTAGTTCACTGCAGCGATCAGAGGCAGTGACAGGGTAGGGCAGGGGGACTCTCAGGGCCAAGCGTCTGTGCTCTTGTGTTGTGAAGAGGTTCTGAGGCCTCCTCCTGGGGACTTGTGTCCTTCCCTGGTGTCCCGTAGAGCGCCCTAGCTGACGTCATCTCAGGGAGCCCACAGGGCCCGGACAAGGTCCCTAGAGCCCAGGTTGTCTAGCTCAGAGGTGCCCTGTGGGGATAAGGACAAAAGTGACCAAGGCCAAGCCAAGGCGCCTGCCTGCAGCCAGGTTTCTGGATCTTGCTCTTCGCAAATGCTTTTTCACACCAATTGATGCTCATCTTTGGTGGGTCCCTGCTCAGAGGTGGGGAGATGGAGTCTGGTCCCCAGAGCAGGCCCAGGGGAGGGGCAAAGCCAGCCAGAAGATGGGTCAGCCAAGGCAAAGACTGAGTGAGTTTGGAGAAAGGAGCCTGGATCAGTGCCTTTATAGAGGTTCTCTGCATGCTGAAGACAACAGTCAGGGTCGCTTCCTTGCGGGCGGCAGTGGTCCTGGGATATCATGTCAGCAGCCATGGGAGGAACTGAACTGAGACTGCAAAAGGACTAGGAAAATAGAAAGTCTGGTAGGGGACACCCTTGAGTGACAAAGGAGTGGCAAGGCTGGGTTCCTGCCGCTGCTGCAGAGCAGAGAGGAGAGGAACTACAGTCCTGAGCATGGTCCCAGGGGACAGCAACTGGGTTGAGTGCACCCAGGAGTGCAGGCGTCATTACCTCTGCACCGTGAGCCTGAGAAGAAGGGGAGCCTTCAGGCCATGCTCCCTGGCTGCAGCCATGGATCGCTGTCTGCTTCAGGTTAGAGGCAGGCTCAGGGAGGGTGAGGGAGGCCCCGCATGGCTCTAATGGAGCTTCAACTCCTGTCCTGTGTGGGCTCTTCATGCCTATGAAGGCCTCCGAGTCCAACTCTGCAATGCAAGGACAGCCCGCAGGACCCACCATTCTCCAGATGCTTTCCGGGCCACACCTACCACCCAAGAGGATCATTAATTGAACAGCATGGCCTTGAACTAGGAGATGACGCCTAACGCCCTCTGCCTGCCCTGGTGTGGTGCTTCCCACGGGGAGCAGGGATAATGAGACTGCAGGGAGGCCAAGCGCACCCAGCGGAAGTCACGTGTGAAAGGGGGTGGTACTAATCCTCACCAACGGGCCCACAGCAGAGACCAGGAAACCCCAGGGTACAAAGAGGTAACACACGTAAACACATACGAACCCGAATTGGAAGCACTGAGCTATATGAGACAAATCTTGATGGACATGAAAAATCTAATATCCAACACCGCAGTATTAACAGGAGATCTTTTTTCTTTATTACTTTTAACAAGAAATAACAATGTTGCCGGGCGTGGCGGCTCACGCCTGTAATCCCGGCACTTGGGAGGCTGAGGCAGGAGGATCAGTGCAAGTTCAAGACCAGCCTGGGATACAAAAGTGAGCTCAAGGCCAGCCTGAACTGCACAGCGAGGCCCTGTCTCAAAAAAAAAAAAAAAAAAAAAAAACAATGTGACAGTTTCAAAACACATTAGTAATACATTTCCATATTTAATACAATGCATATTGCTGTCCTCCTATTAGTTATACAGAGCACAGGGTATAGATGTTATAATTTTTCAAAGCACTATTGGTATAACATTAACAGGAGATCTTAATACCCCCTTTATACCAAAAAGATCAATCAGACAAAAAATTAGTAAAGAAGTAGCAGAACTGAACCACAACTTGGAACAACTGGATTTAGTGGACATGTACAGAGTGTTCCAACAACCACTTGTGAATACACATTTTTTTCAGGTGCATATAGGACATTTTCTAAAGTAGACCACATAACCTGGGCGTGATGGTGCACGCCTGTAATCCCAGCACTTGGGAGGCTGAGGCAGGAGGATCAGTGCAAGTTCGAGACCAGCCTGGGCTACAAAAGTGAGCTTAAGGCCAGCCTGAACTGCATAGAGAGACCCTGTCTCAAAAAGACAAAAATAAATAAATAAATAAATAAATAAATAAATAAATAAAGTAATATCCCTCTCCAGGGCCTGGGATATAGCTCAGCAGCATAAGCACTTGCCTGGCAAGAGCAAGGTCCTGAGTTGGATCCCTGGTACTGAAGGAAAAAAAAAAAAAAAAAAACAGAGAAACAAAAAACAAAAAAAAGAGAACTCCCTCTCCAACGTACTCCTTTCTTGACCCAAGTGATATCCTCATGTAAGGTCAAGATGATGAGAGAGAAATGACTGAGATGAATGTCTTTACTAAAATAACCAATAAATTTTGTAAAATTAAAAAAAGCACAGCTCTTCAAAAGACAATTATAACAAAAAGATAAAGAATATATAGCTCCTCAACACATTACATGTAAGCCCACCGGATCTGGTGTAGATTCTCCTATGCGTGTTATGTCTAAAGGACACTAAACTAACAGGTCAGAGTTGGCCTCCCCGTAGTTACTGCACCCCACTTCTCAATCAGAAAAATGGGAAACCTCTCCAAGATTCCATCAACAGATCAGTAGAGAAAGGATTGTTATGTGCTAACAACGGAACACTGTTAAAGCATTGGTGAAACAAATCCTGTATTTGACAGCACTCAGTGCTGGTGAACTTTTTAGAAACAACTGCCCAAACTGGAAATCAAAACCTAATTATGTATGACAAAGTGCCAGCACTGTGATTATCATTTCTAATGTCTTAGCTAATATTTTTCTATTCTCTTTAAAAAGGAAACAATCCATACATTAATATCTTTTGTCTTAAGAGAAGAGAGAAACAAATCTTATGTTGTCCTCAGGTTGCCACAGTGGATATGAATTATAAGAGAAATAAACAGGAAGCAGAAATAGAACTCTTCTACTACATGTCATCAGTCATGTGTGATTTTACAAAACGTTATTTCTATAAAAGCACAGAGGGAGGCAGTAAGGGCAATTTGGTGGCTCATACAGAGGAATTGTTGTTCAGAGGCTATAGAATTCCAAATATAAGAAATATGTGCAAGAGATCTACTCAGCAGTGTTAACTCATTTTATTCTGGAAAACTTCTGAGTGCCTTATTACATTACAGTACAAATTATAATGATATTCTACATTTAAACATTTGCAGTGTACAATGTTTCTAATTATATATTTCTTCCAATAAAATACAAATTCATCTACTAATTTATAAACTAAAGTAATGTGAATTATAGCTATTACGAAAGACAGCGTAAAGGTATGTCAAAAAGTTAATCTACAATTAGCACATAAACTATTAAGCTCCATACTGATTGTATATCAGTTCTACAAAGTACTGTATATGTTTCCAAAGTTAATCCTGAGGGGATTTGACCTTGGAAGATGCAAAAGATGAATGTTTTGTTATACAGGTCTTGCTTTGACTTGCTCTTGATCACCCAGCCAAAAAAAAAAAAAGCTTAGTTACAAGGCATGAAACTCAGAGCTAGATTGGTGAGACGAGTTGTAGGAGGCTTGGATCAATAGCCTCCAACGTTGCAAGTTTCACTGGTGGCCCACTGCAATTGTGGAACATCGGACTGTGTATGCATCTGCTTCCTCTTAATTCAAAGAGAAGAATTTTTTTTCATTCCTTAGTAACATCAATAGGTGGGTCATCCCCACACACTGTGCTCTGTATGACTATTGTGAGGACAATGTGCAGTGTGTCAACTGCTTAAAAAAATTAATGTTTATTGAAAGTGTTAAAGTTTAATTGTTTGATCAATCTTTTTTTTTTTTTTTTTTGTCTTTTTGAGACAGGGTCTCACTATGCAGTTGAGGCTGGCCTTGAGCTCACTTTGGTAGCCCAGGCTGGTCTCAAACTCACACTGATCCTCCTGCTTCAGCCTCCTGAGTGCTGGGATTACAGGCATGAGCCACCATGCCCGGCTTGTTTGATCAATCTTCTACAGCGATATCTATTAATCTAAACTGATCTGATGATGAAAATATGTAACATAACCATTGTTAAATTTTTCTGGTTTTGAAATTCTGAACTATATGTAAATAAATAAATAAATAAATAAATATTTTTTTAAAGAAGGAATTATAGTAGTGGCTTGATAGATATCTATGCTGGCATATCTGATGTGTCCTTATTGACAACAGCCAAGTTTGAAATCAATTTTAAGTGTCTTTCAAGAGCTGAATGGACAAAACAAGTATGATATGCAGTGTGCGTCTATATATAAGAAGGAAGTATGGTCATTAACTATAGTGTGGACAAAGCTGCAGGGCATTCCATTAAGTAAAATGAGCTAGATGCAGAGGCAGAAATACTGCAGGACTTCACACACCCAGGAATCTCAAAAAGTTGATCTCAATGAAATAAAGAGCAGATTGATAGCTAGAAAGTGGTAGAATGTTTGGGAGAATGGTTGAAAAAATATTCGTCAAAGGGTACAAAAATTGTATTCCTATAAGATGAAAGTGTTTATGAGAAGTGTTTTATAACATGTGGAATAAAATGATACTCAATGATGATATGATGTAAGTTTTAAAGATTCTGAATGGTTCTGAAAAGTTGTCACATTTAAAAAAATATATGTGTGTGCTATAATTTGAATTGAAAATGTATATATATATATATATATATATATATATATATATATACACATAAATAATTTTTTTGGCGCATGCCTGTAATCCCAGCACTTGGGAGGCTGAGGCAGGAGGATTGGTGCAAGTTCGAGACCAGCCTGGGCTACAAAAGTGAGCTCAAGGCCAGCCTGAACTGCACAGTGAGACCCTGTCTCAAAAAAAGACAAAAACATTTTTAATTAACAAATTAAAAATAAATTTTAGAAGAAAGCCTTATAGTGGCTTCATAACATTGTGGAGATAAAAACATAAACAAAATCAATAAATGTTCCAAAGGGAGAGATAGCATAGAGAAATTGTTTTTGAGATTTTGTACATTATTTTTCATTTAGAGATTTTATACTTTTAGGAATTATGTTCTTTAGGGGATGTCATTGTTAAATCAGAAATCAGGGACTTCATCTCCCTTTACCTGTATTTTACATTGAAAGAAAATTTACTGAAAGTTTCCCTCTGGTTAGATCCTTTCCACCTCGAGGGACTGCAATCATTTGCAGAGGAGAAACGAGGGGCTCTGAGAATTCAACCATTACCACAACAGAAAATTGAAACGCATCCCAGCGGCCCCTCACTTGTAATTCCCTGATTCAGGCTCCAAGTACCCTCAAGTGGGCTTCCTGGGCACAGATGGTGAGGGAAGAGAGCTTTGGCGGCTTCCACAGAAGAAACTTTATATGTCTCAAGGAGAAAAATGACAAAGAGAGGCAGCAAATTCATGTTGGAGATTTTACTCTAGAGTGAGAACGCAAAGTCCCATGTTACTTTAGTCTGAAGGTGAGCACCTTCCACAGTATTTTGAAAAAAACTTGTGTTCATTGAGGCATCTTTTGCTTATTACTCTGCTTGCTTTATTCTCCAGCATTTATAGCTTATTTCCAATAAGTATTATCATTACAGGAGTCTTTATATCTTTCCTCTTTGCTATAAATTGTCTTTCAGTTAGACCTGCACTTCAGGATTTATTATCTTCGTGCCAAAGTTCAATTATATTTGAGGTACCAGGGGCTGGGGTGATAGTTCAACAGAATAAGCGCTTGCTTGGCAAGGGCAAAGCCCTGAGTTCAATCCCCAGTACCATCAGAAAAAAACTGTATTTGAGGAACTGTGTACATGTTGGTATATTTGGTTAGATTTTTATATTGCATTTCCAAAGTTTGTTGGAAGATTTGACAATTTCTCTTAAAGTTTACATGGTTGTTTTTACCATTTTACCTAAGGGTCTACAGGATATTGTCGTTATTTTCTATGTTCAATACACCCACTGAATCACGTGATCTCTCTCTGTCTCTCCCTCTCCCTCGCTCTCTCTTTCACTCTTTCCTTCCTCCCTCCTTCCCCTTCTCTCCTTTCCTCTCTCCCTCCCTCTCTCCCTCTCACTGCATCCCCCCTCCTTCATCAAATCCTCTGGAAAATATCACTAAGTAATGTTTCAGGGGGATTTTTTCTCTATATGTATGAATTGGCTACAAATATTCTCCTGCTTGCTATTTGAAACAATCGAAGCTTCCTTGGATTATGAATACACTTTTTGTTTTCCTCAATTAAAGGAAGCTTCCATTATGATCATTAACCACAGTTGCGCCCGTTACACATTCTGAGACTTTATTTATTTATTTATTTATTTATTTATTTATTTATTGGACATAGGGTCTAGCTTCACCATTTAAACTCATAATGATCCTCCCGTCTCAGTCTCCCCAATACTGGGATTACAGGCATATGCTACCAGACTCAGTTTCACAGCCAGCATGGTGTGCAGTAGGAGGGATCATATCAGGACTTTTGATTGCCAGGGAGGTGCTTAGAACACTCAGCTGTCTCCCCAGACCCTCAGGCTGTGATAGCAGAGTTCTGATTTATCATCAGTGAAGACTTGGTTTCCACGTTCAACCATTTTCCTGACTTCCTTATGTCAAACTGACTTCTATTTTTATATTTGGCCTTAATTCTTTTTTTTTAATTTTTTTTTATTTTTATTTTATTATTTATTTTTTTCTTGTTTCACAACCTTTGTTTGTTTATTCACTCATTTTTATGACCGGCTCAGCCTGCCCCGAGGGTAGGGCTGGCGCAACATGTGGTGCCAGGGATTGAACTGCGGTCCCTGAAGCCGCCCAAGCTTTCTCAAGCAGGCGCTTTAGACCACTGAGCCATCCCGCCAGGCCCTGACCTTAATTCTTTCAAGCATTTTTTTTTTTTGTGTGTGTGTGTGGCTTGCTGTGCCAGAAATGGAAGCAACAACTTTCCAGGCAAACATCTTACTTCCAGTTCACTGTCCAACTGTCAGGTAGGTCTACTCGGATGCATTTAACTTAATTATACTACTTCTTCTTTCCTCTATAGTCCGGAATATTTCTACTACACATTTACCCTTCCACATTCCTTTTTCTTCAGTGTCTACGACGGGCACCGTGTAAATCCCAGAAAACACATATGATGTAAAGTGCTAACAGGCGATCTAAACATAAACACAATTTCAGCAATGTGATAGGGCATCAAAGAAGAGCAAAGCAAGCTCTGCTGGCCCTGCCCTCATCCGCCCTTTGCCTCACACTCACTTCTTAGATTCCGCTTCTGTGAAGCTCTCATCTGATAGGAGCACAGCACATTCTGTTCTCTCAGCCTGAAGCATTTCTTCTTTCTGCAATTCCTCCCATGGTCTATGACTTTCTCTCTGTCCCCTCCAGAATTTTACCACGTGACCAAAGCCTATAGCATTCAGTTCCCCACAGTAAATTACTCCTCACGGGTCTTCTTCTGTCTGATAATTTTCATGCTGTAGGAAGTTATAACACCAATCCTGCTCTAACATAACAAATGCAAACATGTATTTTCAACACTTCCACCTGTCTTTTAGCATCATTGGCTCTTTGATATACAAACTTCAAATACTTTCCATCAGTCCTTCAAATCTATTTTAGCAATAAACTGCTGTCGTTTTTTATGGATTTAGTACAGGATCTATATAGGGTCTCGCTACACAGATCAGAATCATACTGATCCTCCTGATTTAAGCCTTTCAAGTGCTGAGATTACAGGTGCAGGCCACCTCATGGAGTCTCAACTGATGTCTCACCGTGATTGTCACTCAAATACAGACATAGCTGAGAGCCCACTCTCCCACAGTCCTCTGTTAGACTTTAACACTGGTTGAGTCTTCCCCCTCGTATCCAGCTCCCATATGTCTTCCAATTCTTGGAAGAAGTCACTGCACAGGCAGTTCCTGAACTATGATACCTTAGGGACCTTCATAAATCCGGAATGCTACATGAAGGTTTAATGAGGTAGTGTATCTGCTGTGCAAACAGGAATGGCAATGTGGTCAAATCCCCAAGATGAAGGCAATTAGGTATTTCAAGTAGGTACTGATAAATATATATATTAGACTGAAAAGAGCCAGTATTGTTTTCTCTCAGTTTGTCCGAGTTTGGAGGAGGGCGGAACTCATTGCTGATAGCCATAAGAGGTAGGATTTATTCTTGTATTAAGAACACAAATTCCAGCTGGGTGTGGTGGCGCATGCCTGTAATCCCAACACTCGGGAGGCTGAGGCAGGAGGATTGGTGCGAGTTCGAGACCAGCCTGGGCTACAAAAGTGAGCTCAAGGCCAGCCTCAGCTGCATAGCAAGACCCTGTCTCAAAAAGACAAAAAAAAAAAAAAAAAAAAAAAAAAAGAAGAACACAAATTCCAATTTTGAAATGTCAATTAAATTTTTTTTGTGGGTGTCAAAGTAGAAAAATTTCATGAGTCATATCATTTAAACTTACACTTGAACGTGTTAGTAAATACTACTCACACTGTAGAGGTGAGGTGTTGGTAATTAATGGAACTAAGCAACCATGTCAAAATCACACAAATGATGTAGGGATGGGCCAAATTGTATTCCTAGGAGTCTGGCTTAAACGCGCAGTTTTATTGTCTCTTTACTTCTGTCTCCCCTTCCGCTCCTCCCCCACCCCCATTTCAACATTGTCTCCCGACTTCCCAGTATCTATCATCCATTTGGGTCATGACTTAATGCATTTGGTTTCTGACACAAGAGCAACTACGTGATGCTTACATATGTACGTCTGATTCATTCTACTTAACACTGTGGTCCAATCTGCAAAAGGGTGCCGAGGGGGAACTGAGGAAAATAAGCTACGATATGTTCGGTGCAGGGACAAATTTCCTGTGATGAATGTGATGAAGATGTGTCCCCAATAAGTATTAATAGAAGATAAGGGGGCTGGTGAGATAGCTCTGTGGCACAAATGCCTGCCTTGCAAATACAAGGTCGTGAGTTTGAATCCCGGTCCCGCAAAAAAATAAAAATTAAAAAAAATCTTAAAAAAATAGAAGATAAAATGTTAAAAAAGAGATGAGAAATAATGCAGCTGTTCAGATAACACAATTGTTTGGGTGCTGTCTATATATTCAAACTAATGTATTAAAGAGGAGAATTTCAATAATCTTGATAATTATACCGATAACAATAAACATTTATGGAGAACCTACTGTGTACAGGAGCACTCTTTTTAAAAAAATTTTTATACTCTTTTTTTCTTTTTCTTGTTTCAGAACTTTTTTGTTTGTTTGTTTGTTTGTTTGTTTGTTTTTATGGCCAGCTCAGCTTGCCCTGAGGGCAGGCTAGCACAGCATGTGGTGCTGGGGATCGAACCGTGGTCCCGGCAGCCGCCTGCAGGCACTTTAGACCACTGAGCCATCCTGCCCGGCCCCCAGGAGCACTCTTAAATCTAAAGGTGACGCAGTAGCAGCAGTCGCATTTTTTAGGGAGAAACAAAAGTACTGATGGTAAATTGCTACAGGACTAAGAAGTGTTGTTGCAGAAAGAGGGTGGATTTGAAAATCCATATTGAAGTTGGCATTCATATGAAGCAAGGGTAACAAAAAAATAAGAGCTGCGTTGGTTAGTTTAGTCAGTCACAGCAGGGAGTACTTGTATTTTTAATTGTATCGATTAAAGAGTAAAACAAAAACAAATAAATCGGTGACAAAACTGGGAAGTTTTCGATAGGAGATAGCACAACCTGTAGCCCCAAATACTTGGGAGGCTAAACCAAGAGGACCTGAAGGTGGAGGCCAGCTAGAGCAAATTAATCAGAAACTATTTCGTAACAGACAAAAGAATAACTACGAAGGGTGGAAGAAATCATTCCACGGGGCCCAGTGGGATGGCTCAGTGGTCTAATGCGCCTGCTTAGGAAAGCTTGGGCAGCTGCAGGGACCGCAGTTCGATTCCCGGCACCACATGCTGCGCCAGCCCTGCCCTCGGGGTGGGCTGAGCTGGCCATAAAAATGAGTGAATAAACAAACAAAAGTTCTCAAACAAGAATAAAAAAAGAAATCATTCCATAGTATAACACTTGCTGAGCAAACACAAGCCCCTGGATTCAACCCCCAGTACCACAGGAAATTAATGTAAAAAAAACATGAAGAACTAAAATTAAAATGGACCGGGAACCTGGTGGCCAAGGGGCTGAACACACTGGTAGGAATGAAGAGTAGGAGACCCTCCAAGGTGATGTAGGACTGGGGTAACTACACAAGATGCCCGTTCCCTGTTCCTTTTGGGGGGGTTGGCTCAGCCCGCCCTGTGCGCAAGGCCAGCGTGGCATGTAGGGCCGGGGTCAAGCCACAATCCTCTGCACCTGCCTAAGCTTGCCTAAACAGCCGCTTCAGAATGCTCAGCTATCTCACCAGGCTGAAGGTTGTTCACTTACCAGGAAATACTGTTCTTTCAACACTGCCATTTGTCTTCTATTCCACCAGTTACACAAAACAAGATAGAACATGGAGAGAGAAAACAACTCCTGTGCAGCCCAGTTCCTGCTCTTGGGCCTCTCAGAAGACCCAGACCTGCAGCGCATTCTCTTCGGACTGTTCCTGGTCATGTACCTGCTCACGGTGCTCGGCAATCTGCTCATCATCCTGGCCGTCAGCGCTGACTCCCACCTGCACACCCCCA
>PVJA010004660.1:42500-84419 GCA_004027025.1 Myocastor coypus | reverse complement strand
ATTTCTTGGACTCATAATATTAAAGAACCTCTTCTGTCAATATGTAGTTTAGAGGTAATTCCTGTAAATGTGAGTGTAAATTAACTGTGTAAATCCCTTTGCATGTTAATTACAAAATAAGCCCTTACTGAATTATCTGACATTCCATGTTCGGGGACTCTTACTTTTTAAGAAACAAAATTTTCTACATATTAAAGTTGGAAGGTTTTAGATCTCACCCTTTGCTGATCCTCTCTGGCCTTAGTTACACAGATATATAATTACTCTTTGGTGAACTTTAGCCTTCAGGCATTCAATTAAAATAATATACATAATAGGCTTTATTTGGCAACATCCTGAGGATTGATTGAACTTCCAGGAACTTCTGCTCAGGAGCATATTTTTAAAATAAATACCACTATCCTCCTATGAAGCATATGTCAATTAGTTTTTTAAAGCAATTATGAGTAAAACTACATGTTTATCCAGGGTTTTGATACATGTTAAAATCTAATGGCAAGCTACTGGTCATCTGGAAGATCCCTAACTCCAAGTTTAATTTCTAATTTGATCACTTACATGATTAAAAGACTCATAAAACATAATAGTGATCATTTCTCTATTTTAGAAAATGGGAAATCTCCACACTTACAAGTCCCTGAAGTTAGGTATGATCCTGCACTTCTTATCTCAATCAAATTTAAAATTAAACACTGGATTAATTAGTTACATCTATTTCATGGTCTATCACTTAATCTTCTGTCTTCAGGGCAAGATATTATTTAAAATGTCCCACATGGACATAGGCTATAACTAATCAGATGGAATTGAAGAAAAGAAAAAGACTATTAAAAATAAAAAAGCTTCTTGTATAAATTTCTGGTATGACCAATGATGGAGGCAGATAGAAGTCCTGAACCCATGGTTTGAGCTACAAGGCAAATATATTTCTGAAAAGGATATACTTAATTATTCCATTAATTTAGAACTGCTCATTATTTTCTGTAGCTTATTGCTTAAAATATAATTTTTGTTACTTCATGTGAATTAATCACACAGCACGATGTTTAAAAATGATGAGCTCTTTCTGTTGATAGGTGACTCCTTCATCTTACTGGTTCTAGCTGAAACATAGGAGCGGAGCTCTGGATATGATTACTTTTGTATGTATGCTTTGTGTATGGCCTGGCTTAACCCGGCCATCATTATAAGATGTGCACTGCTCCTTCTTTGTTTTGACAAACAAGACTCAAGAAATTTCATAACTTGCCCAAACTCACATCGTTATGAGTTGTAACTTCTGCATGGAGACACGCTGGGCTTCACCTCTGTGTGCTTGTTAGACAAACATGATGCACATTGCAACGTCATGTGGCGACAGGATGATTAGCATCCTCTAGGAGCTTGTTAGAGAACCGGAGGCTTCTCTCCAGCCCAAGCTGAGAGATTCTCTATGTACAGGCCTGTGTCATCTAATGATGTTTTGGTCAACACCAGCTTTCATGCACGACAGCGTTCCCAGGAGGACATTCAGCACAGCGATGTCGTAGCTGTCTTCCCCTTGCAACTGCATTAGGACCTTGCCCTAATGAAGATGTCTCCTAACAAACCAGTTTTCAGAACTTACACTTTTCATTAATTCATGGATGCCCGTACTGCCTCCCATTAAATGATTCCTTGTGCATCTATATTATGTATTTTTATCTTCTTAAATGATAATTGAATGTTGCTACTTTTATAGGAACATGCAAAAGAATCTTCAAAATTTTAGATTAATTCAGAATCAAGTTTAAAGTGTGGAACCAAGAATTTCTTCTTCTCATATTCCTAATCTCACTCTTTCTAATGGAAGGGGCACAGGATCCACATTTTCATCTCATTCAGGGCCGATCAGGTTTCTACATCTCACTCACTGAGGGACCAACTGCTAGCTATCTAAACGTCTTTGGATGCAACGAACTTTGAGATGCGTTACATCCAGTAGCTCTGAAGCAGGTCATGTGAGCAGCTGCCCTCTTTTTCACTCTTAATAGAGGACTAGTGGCATAGGCTAAAGTGGCATTTTTAGAAGTTTAGTATTGGGCTGGGGAGGCAATTCAGTGCCATAAGTGCCTGCTGGCAGGAGCATGGTCCTCAGTTTGATCCACGGTGGAAACAAACAAACAAAAAAAATTAGTGTGTAAGAAACTTTCGTGAATGGCTTCTTGGACTATAGATTATTGTCTTGTTCCTTCAGAGTTTTAGATTTCAATAGACTGAGCTCAATTCTGACAAGTTGCATGTCTTATGCATTCATAGATAATGCTCTTTTCTTGTATTCTGTGGATTCCATTAAGAAGTCACCTTTCTGTTCTCTGGGTTTATCTATGTTAATCACCAACAGTATTTCCTAAACTAATTGGTCATTATGGAAGTCACCGGGTATGTTAACACTGCGTACCAAACAGCTGAATCTAGCAAGTTGATCAAATGATTTTTCCAAACGGGGTGGACTCATACTGCACTTAATAAAAACCCCTTAGTCACTGCAGGAATACCTAGTACTATGAGATTCATACTGGTACACTGAGGGTGATATATGAATGTAGACACTATTTCTCCTCAGGAGATCATTTTATTTCTTGTTCTACATAGGCTATTTCTCCTATATTAAGGAAACAAACTTCATATAAGTGGAGAGACATACTGGTTCTAATGAGTAGATGCAACCCTATTAGTGTCTTGAGCATAACCCCTACATCCTGGATATTGTTGTCTCAAAATTTAACAAGAAGTAGTCTAAGTACTTGTAGAATCATAGAAATTGAAGATCCAGGGGATTATTCTATGCCAATTGCTCATATTCACAGTGCATAAAGTATAGAAACATTCTTACCAGGAGTCACACAGCTTTAAATATTACTAATAAAAAAGGAAGAGTCATAGCTCATTTGTGACATTATTGAAATATAAATAAGTAATTATGAACCAAGTTTCCTCAACTTTTCCCATCTGCTTCTGTGTCACATCTCATTGTACTGAATATGTTATTTTATTGTCACAAAAATCATGTTTTTATTTTTTTATTTATGTGCTTTTATCTTTCTGAATCTGTGAAGGAACATAATTGCTATGAAGACATTATTCAAAGTATTTATTGTGTAAATCAAACAAATGAAAATTAATTCTAAGAATATTTTCATAAATGTAACATTACCTGATGTCAACCAATAAACTCAAGATGGGACAAACATAAATGACATAATCAGCTTCATTATGAAAGAAACAGAGCCATTAAAATTATACTGCTGTTTCTTGCTCATAAAATACCAAACGGTGTTGATAACAGTTAAACTTAACATAGTTGTAAGTTCAAGAGCTGAACAAAATACGTGTTTACATAATTAATAAAATTGGAGACTCAGTTTCCAGTCAAGAACAGAAAATCTCTGTCTGTCTTTCTCTCTGTCTGTCTCTGTGTCTATTTGTTCTGTGTCTGTCTGTCTGTCTGTCTGTCTCTTTGTCCTCTTTAATGCTAATTAAAATACCTGTAAAATCCCTGAAAGCATCACATAAACAGAAAAATGAATAGTATAAAACTCAATAGCCATAGCATATAAGCCCTTGGAAAAAGCAGGCAAGCCTGGTGTAAATCTGTGTGTCTTGTATTAATCCAAAAATAAAAATATCATCAACTTCTTTTAAAAGCACATTGATTACACAAGTTAGTAATAATTACTCATTAGTCAGTGTCATCCCCCTTTAACTGGACCTTCAAGTATTTTCATTCCAGTATTAAAAGTACTCTAAAGATCAGTTGGATGGAGGCTTTTAGGTGATTTATATGATACGGCTATATTGAAGGCTTTATCAAGGATATATTGCTGTTTTAAGAATTCAGTGCTGGGGCCCGGTGGGATGGCTCAGTGGTCTAAAGCGCCTGCTTGCGAAAGCTTGGGCGGCTTCAGGGACCGCGGTTTGAACCCCGGCACCACATGCTGTGCCAGCCCTGCCCTCTGGGCGGGCTGAGCTGGCCACAAAAATGAGTGAATAAACAAAGGTTCTGAAACAAATAAAAAGAAAAAATAAAAATAAAAAAAAAAAAAAGAATTCAGTGCTGTAAGTATCGGATCCTACTACTTATGAATCCCTTCTCAAGAATCATATTTTTTGGGAAACATAACATGTAAGGAAGATACAATAATGTTTGTAATTTTATTTCATCCCTATTGTATTATTTGTGAAGTTCTCAGTAGTGCTAGTCACAAGAAATACAGCAGAAATGCGGTCACCAAAGCACAGAGAAGTGAATAGGTAAAAGATCAGAAAAGTGTGAGCATTGCTGGGTCCCACGACTGCAAGAGAAAATAGTTATGGAAAGGAAAATGTAATGTAAACAAAATTTAAGTAAATTTAGTACTACAAGTTCTACCGTATGTCTAGTCCACAGCTGGAAAAACGTGCAGACCACGTGCCAAACTGCAACCCCAAAACCCACTGATTCATCCCAAAGTGCCAACACTGAAACTGAACCTAAATACTGAGATTTGGGTTTAGGAAAAGCCATGTACATTACCACGTTTTGCGCTAAAATCACACTAATACCTGTGCCATAGGTTCACTGCCATGGGTCTAGATCAAGCATCTCAACCCAAAAATATCTAATAAAACACTTCCAATTCCACGCCTGAAAATATAAATAATATAAGCACTTTGCCGAAGGCAAAACCTTCCCAGACACTATTATAATGATTGCTAATCTTCTAATCTGTTCATTTGTAAGCCTGCCTATATATGCAAATACTGATATTTACCCATTGCATGTTTTATTTAATAAATACATTAAATGTTGCAGTCATTCCAATGCCAAAAAAGGTAAAATTTTCTTTCATCATGGAAAGAATCCTTGAAGCAAGAAAATGCATATCATGAATCATATCTATGAAAATCTAAACTGAAACTCTGCTCGGTCTCCATGTTCATTTTCTCTAGAAATCTGTCAGCCCACTTGACAACAGGTCTGGACCTAAATCGCTGTGTCACAAGCACTTAGCCTAATGCTCTCTTTTATAATTGCTTCCCTTCACTGTAAATGTGACACATTATCACTTTTCTTTCCAATCTAGTGACATGTGACTTCCCACAGATATTTCAATGTATATGTGACAGAGGTTTTCTTTTTCTTTTTAGAATCCAACTTAGTTTCCTTTCCAGATAGCATGATTTCTTGGTCATTAATTTATAAATAGTATTGTGTACTACTCTTTCTTCAAAAGTACTCTTACAACTACTGTAAGTGTTTTATCAGTATCCTGCTACCTTAAAATATTATTAAGAAAATACTACAATTTAGTAAATAAGGTAGGCTCTACTGTACAGTTGCAAGTGCAATCCAGAAAAACTTGATCCTTGTGAGACCTTTCTGTTCGTACAAGGAATAGATCAAAAGGTAAAGACAAATTACTACACTAAATATTCGCTGGTGATAACGACAGGTAAGAAATGGGTGAACAATTGGCATTAAAAATTGTAAGATCCATATCTTATGATACCATGATTTATAGTTCTAGAAAGAATGTCTAGAGAATTACTTAACAAGGAGGGAAGGCTGGAGTCGGCCAACCCGGGAGCGAGGCTGGTATGTGGGAGCTGGCAGGTGTCTTCTGCAGCTGGGGCTGGACCCACGAGAGCCACATTACCTCACACCAGCTGAAGCTGTTTGCAGGACCAAAGTTGTAGGCCGGTTCTTCCACACTTTTTGGCTGCATCTCTCAAAGCTAAGCAAAATGATGCTGAAGGGACTGTGGTTGTCCAGTGTGGCCCCAATTACATCAGACTCTGGAGAAGATGAAGCAGTGGAGATAGTGAGAAGACCACTGTGTACCCGTGAGCAAAGGGAGGAGGAGGAGAAGCAGGCTCGTGCAACAGGGGCCTGGGACAGTGTGGCCAGCTGGCAACTGCCGTACACAGTGGGTGGTGTGCTTTGGAGTCCGAAGACTTCACACCTCTACAACCTTTGCTTGGTGATGAGGCCGATGTGCGTTCGTTGAGCCTAACACACACCTCTCTTTGGCACAGGAGGCTGATAGTAGAAAAGATTATGCCAGTGTAGGGTAGATGGGAACAATGTGCTCTCTGCTCAATTTTATTGAGGAACTAAACCTACTCTTTCAAACTATTAAGAAAATCAAACCACAGAAGAAAGTCCATCTCTCTTCGAAAAACAACACCTATGAAAGGGCAGTGAAGGCTCAGTGGGGATTGCTTAACAAATTCCCACTGTCCCTAATACAGGATTGCACAATGATGTTTTCTGTGTATAACCTAAATTGAATAAGATTTATATTTGTTTTAAATTTAATTTTAAAGATAAACAGACTTATTTTCTTTAATTTTGATGCCTACTAAATGTATTATTAGTAAATACAATGATCCTTCGGTTCATGAACTTAATTCCTTCCATAATTCAAGCAGTAGCAAGAATGGATAGAATCAATCCAAATTCACTGGTTAGTTTTTAATGTTAACCTCATTGGGAGATGTGACTCAGTTCTTACCCAGTTTGATTTATAACCAGAATCATGGAAAGAGTTAAAGTCCTAAACCAAGGCACCACTGTATTCTACAGAATAGAGCTAATTTATTTCCATAATGAAGAAAAAAATGTTGATCCAAGATTACTGAATCACTACCAATATTTTAATTGGTTTTAGCTCATGGTTTACAAAATTGTGGCATAATTTGTATTTTGGATAAAATAATTGCTACACATGATCTTGGTCAATAGGCCAAGACGTGATATGATAAAATAATTGCTACAAGCGTAATATGGTAATTCCACATTCCAATATTAAAGCACAGATTAAAATCTTTAGGCTGTGTCCTAAGTTTGGTAACTTCATCATTTGTCTTAAATAAGAAGTCAGTCTTGAGAAGAATGTAAAAACTTGTTTAAAAAAACCCTTTAGTTATCCAGTATTTTATCTGATGATGTAATAAAGAAGGCAATACATGAGATTAGGGTCTCAGTCGCTCACTCCACTCAGCTGATTTCATTCCTGTGGGCTTGTCAGCATGATACTCTGCCACGCATGGCGTCAGTGCTCCCTCTCTTTCAGGCCATGTGTGCTGTGCCTCATGATTACCTTTCTCCTGGAGAGGTGCTCCATGGACACAACGGATCTTCCTTCCTTTTTCATGCTTCATACTTCTCTCCTTCTTGCTCCTTCCAGCTCTTAATCCCTTTCCCATTTTCAAAATCTCTATTTCCATTTTCTTCCAGTTCTTTCTTTTTCTTGTCACCTGTAAACATCATTTATACAAACTCTGCTTCTTCCTAAAACCTTCAAATGGAAATATTTTCTGTGCCTGTCTGAAGACAGACTCAACACTTGAGAGACTCATTCAGACCTTGGTTTCAGACGCATCTCATACGCACGAGGCAGTGCTAAAATGATCTGAAGAGGGGACCATTAACACATAGAAACGGGCGGGGGGGAATACATGGAGCTTCTTTTCAGCCCAAACTGTGAGTCACCCACTAGCCATATTAGTCAGAGTCAAGCAACACCACTTCCTTTGCCTTAGCATTTTCATCTGTAGTACTTACTTTTTTATTCATTTGTCGTGGTCATTTATATTGGGTCATTGAATCCAGTAAGGCAAAATTGTGAGCAAAAATGACATGGTGTAGTCCTGATCTTCACAGCCACAGAAGGAGACTGAGATGAATCAGGCAATAGCTCATAACTTTGCTTTCCTTGACTCTTCCCTGCCATGGACTTCCTTTTTGGGTTTACCTAATCCCTTGGTTAAGTCTTCTTCCAGCTACAGACTCATTTATTCATACCTTCTAATCAAGATACTCAAACCAGCACTCCACCATCTTCTGAAGGGTATTCCAAAAAGAGAAACAGAAGGCTACAATTCCATGAACACTAACAGAAAGAATCCACCAAGCAAGGCAGCAATTAAACAGGGAAGTAGAGGCACTAAACAACAGGAAAATTATTTGACAAGAATAAGTCAGTACATATCAGCTATAGCTATCAATATAAATGATTTCAATTTACAAATCAAAAAAGAAAATGATCTGGTCAAATAGTTCAGTGGATTAAGGCAAGCAGGCACAGGGGCTGGGGGTTCAATTCCCGGGCCTGCTGTGTCAGCCCATCACTCAGGCACACTGAGATGGCAGTTGATACTGGGCTTGGTGGCATGTGCCTGCAATCCCAGCTCTTGGGAGGCTGTAAGCATGTGTGTCACTAGGAGTCTGATCTAGTAGTGAGACCCTGAACACCCTGTAGACCCTTCCTTAAAATACAAAATAAAGAGGGGGGGGTGAGAAGAAAGAAACCAACTAACCATTGGCAGCATGAATTAGGAAGAAAGGTGACAGCTCAGTCATCTAAGTACCTGCCTGGGAAGCATGAGGACCTGGATTAGATCCCTGGTACCACGTGCCTTGCTGGTCCCAAAGTCCCACGTGGGAACCCTGAGCACACCACACCACTGAAAGGAGGTGTGGTAGTGTGTGTTTGTAATTCCAGCAATGTGGAGGCTGAGATGGGGAACAGTACAAGTCAAAGATGCATAATGAGACCCTGTACCAAGGAAGGAAGGAAGGAAGGAAGGAAAGAAAGAAAGAAAGAAAGATAGATTCAACCACATGCTGCATGCAAAAGAACACATTTAATTTAAAACTCCACTTTATCTTTCATAAAAGAGACAAATACCATCACTGGGAAATCAAGATAGACTCTTTAATAAGCGGAGCTGGAAAACCTGGCTTTTCAAGTGACAAAGATTAAAACTAGACCCACATCTCTTACCATGTACTGAGCTAAAATCAAAATGAATCCGAGGTCTAAGTGGAAATACTATTTTGGTTGGAAGACAGCATGTGTAAAATTCTTGAAGATGTAGTTGTCAGTAATGACTCCATGAACTAAACTTAATCACACAAGAAATATTCAAAAATCCACCAGTGGGATCTCATCTTATTATAGAGTTTTGTGCAGGAAAAAATAGTGCTGAAATAACCCAGAGGGTGGGAAAAAATTACCAGCTGATCCTCAGACTAAGGATTAATATCTAAAATATATATAAATACCCCCCCCCAAAAAAAACAGACTCCTCAAATTTAAAGACCCAATCCAAATATGGGCATCTGAAATGAGCAGACAAGTCTCATATGGAGAAGTACAAATAGAAAACATACCCAGAAAAAAAAAAAAAGTCCAGTAGCCCTGGTCACCAGAGATTCCATCTCCCTCAAAAAAGGGACTATCATGAGGAAATCAGCCAATAACAAGTGTTGGCGAGGCTACTGGGAAAGGAAGCTCTTCTCCACTGTCGGTGAGAGTGCAAAAGGTTGCAACCACCGTGACTGCCAGTACGGGGATTCCTCACAAAACTAAAACTCAAGGATCCATTTGACCCAGGTATTTCTCTTCCTGTCATCTTCCAATAGGATGGAAAGCACCTTATAAAACTGATACATGTGCACCCACGCTTATGGCAGCACAGTTGTAATAGCTAAATCTTGGAAACAGCCCACAGACCCACGAATCATTGAATGGATAATGCCACACTGCTCTCCCATGAAAGGCAGAGACATTTCTAGGAACATGCATGCATCTGGAGACCACATTCTTTAGTGAAATATATCAGACACACATATTCCAATATCACATACTTGTCTGGGAGAAACCAAGAGTGCAAATAAGATCAAAGTATATAATAGGTATTGTGAAGTAGAAATGCAATGTTTTAATGGGAATAATTGGAAACTAAGCAAGAGAAGGGGGCAAAAAGAGAAAAATAAAATAATCGAAGCAAAGATTTTGCAAATAAAGTGGGGAAGAATACTTGGAGGGAGGGTAGGGGAATGGAAGGAGAATTAAGTTAGGCCATGCACGGGTGCAGATATGATGAGTGTGATCATCATACGTATCTCAGATATATCAAAAAATTAATTAGCTGGGCGTGGTGGCACACGCCTGTAATCCCAGCACTTGGGAGGCTGAGGCAGGAGATCGTTGTGAGTTCGAGACCAGCCTGGGCTACAAAAGTGAGCTCAAAGCCAGCCTGAACTGCACAGTGAGACCCTGTTTCAAAAAGCAAAAAAAAAAAAAAAAAAAAATTAATTAATTAAAAATTTACCCTATGGTGTGATGTTAATTAAAGTACCCAAAAAGTTGATGACTCAGTGAAGTGAAGCATGCCGGGCACAGTGGTGTGTATCGATATTCCCAACTATGCATAAGGCTGAGGCAGAAAGACTGAGCCCAAGATCATGGATGTAAGTAATCTGGGCAAGCTTGTCACTACTGAGGAGGAAGGGGAGGGAGGGGAGGAAGCAGGAGGGCAGGAGGGTGGGGGAAACAGACAGAGACAGAGATACCAGCACACAGAGACAGACAGGCAAAGGGGGGGGGAGGGAGAAAGAGAGAGAGAATGAGAACTAATGTTTGTCAATTTGATGGAAAAAATTAAAGTACTTATAGAGAAATATTTATTTAAATATGCAAATTCAATCTTAGTATTTCATATAGCCTAATGTGCACAGAGGAAAGTAGAAGCCATCAGAGAACATTTTTAAATGCAAGGAAACACCCTTCAGTATTCACAAGCACAGTTCAGGATTTTCTCCCATACAGTAGAGAATTACAGAAGCAAAATTTGATCTTTGTTCCTTAATTATTCCAAATTCAAAAGAAAAATGATTGCTCTAACTTTTGATTGTTATAATAATTCACCCATGGCCCACGTTGTCTAAATTTTTGTTGACTGAATAGCAAATATGAAGGACATGTCACAAGACACTTACTATAGTGACCTGCATTGTTTGTGGTGTCTTGCTCTTAAGAGTTCCCTGCACTTCTGCCTTTCTTCTTTCACTAGGATTTGATTCATGCTAATATGTAATGCCGATTTTTATGAGCCAAAATCAAGAAAAAAGTGAGCAACCGGCTAACATAACATTTCCCCATGTGCTTTGGCTAACTTGGACACTGACTGAATTGTCGTCTTTCTGTTCCCACTGCAGCACTAATTTGGTAAAACACACCTTACCATAAAGTTGGCATTGTGGTAGTGTACAGTAATTTATGAATCCTAACTCTGATTATCAAGTAACTACATGTCACTCGAATTGCTGATGTGTAACTCTAAATGAATCAGTGAGGATCAAGCACTTCACTGGAGTTTATATTCTTTTGTATGACACATTTGAAAAGGGGAGAACATATAGATACTTTATGATTTGAATTTTAACATTTCGGGGCCCGGCAGGATGGCTCAGTGGTCTAAAGCTTAGGAAAGCTTGGGCGGCTGCAGGGACTGCGGTTCGATCCCCGGCACCACATGCTGCGCCAGCCCTGCCCTCAGGGCAGGCTTAGCCGGCCATAAAAATAAATAAACAAACAAACAAAAGTTCTGAAACAAGAAAAAAATTTAAAAAGTAAAATAAATTCTAAAAAAAAAAATTTAAAAAATAAATTTCAACATTTCACATTAGGACAAAAACTCTAAATTGTGTAAATTTTTGAGGGCATAGACAATTTTTCACAACTGTATAGAAATATATACATGTATAAATATGAATTGTTCATATAACTATATAATATATATCACAATTTCTAAAATATTTGAGTATGTAAGGAAGACTACAAACTGAAAAATAATGAACAAAAGAATGTGATAAGAAGAGTGTCAGGCCAGGGAAATAGCTCAGTAGAATAAATACTTGCCTGGCATGTCTGCTACACAGACAAACTGGTTTGGTGGTCACACATTGGTGTGGATGCAAATTGGTTTATTATTGCCTTAGCTCCTCAGACATGATGTAGGAGTCAGGATCCTGAGTGTTTGGGGAAGAGATAAAGCATGAAACCATCTATTTTCATAAAATTTAATGGTGTAGATATGCAGAGTAAAAGAAAAAGATGCAATGGGTATCGAGTGCCAATAATTTTCACATCCGTAATCAGAAAGGACAGAAGCAGGACTTTTGTTGTAAAACCTGCCTTTCATGCTTGCTCATGTTTTCCTGCACTCTGAGGCGGACTTGCTTGCTACAGACCGGGGCGTGGGCTCTGCAATAAGCTGCGAAAGGAAGGGGTCCTAGTTTTATTTATTTATTTGTTATATATTTATGTTTGTATTTTAGGGAAAGGTCTACAGGGTGCTCAAGGTCTCATTACTAGATCGGACTCGTCGCGATTCACCTGTCTACAGCCTTCCAAGAGGTGGGATTACAGGCATGGGCTACCATGCCCAGTCTCAGTTGCAGTCTCTGCCATCCCTTGGAGGCAGTGCCAGCATGGCAGGCCCAGGGATCAAGCCCCTGCTCATGCATCTGTTTGCCTGTGCTTTAATCCACTGAGCTATTTGGCTGGGCCTCTAGTCTCTTTCAGCAGCCAATGAAATGGCAGACTATACCTAGATATCAGGTTCAGTCATACTGTATATAAACTGTTTTGTCGAAGGCCACTTGGAATATTTATAAACAATGTGTTTTATATTAGTATTTATGACACATTAAAGTTACATAAGTGCATAAGAGCTACTCTCCAGCACCTCTTCTCATTTTACAATCTCTTCTTAAATTGACTGTTTAGTATAGGAGGATCACTATGAGTCTGACCCACCTAGAGAAAACCTGTAGACTCTGAACTAAGTGCACAAAAAATAAACAAACAAATAAATAAACAACTCTTTAAGTAATTTATGTTAGGTAAATGGGTCTTATAACCATTTTTATGTAATATAGATATTTACATAAAAAACTTACTTTCAAATTTGGTAGCTATTATAGTGCTGAAAAATTCACACAAATATAATTACATAAAAAATGATATAAATTCCATGTATTAGAGTACATACATGGTGTGTTTTCACTTAAAATAATACATGGAAAAGTGTGTAGTTTTTCTTAATTGGCTTGCACTTAATTGGCTTATGTGAATGTACAGAATTTTGTCCATCTTACTATGAAATTAGAGTTTAATTGCTGCATAGTGTAACATCAAATTAATAAATAACCAACCACTTATTCATTCTACTAAGAATATTAGGGATATTTCTAATTTTTTTCTAATATTTCAAGAAAGTATTCCACTCTTGTTCCCTTATGCTCATGTATAAGATTTTCTTGAGAGAAAATCTCAAGTGGAAATTCTGTTTTGGATAATAGTCATTATTTCTATTACCTAGGACTACGAGCTGTCACTGAAATGTACTGCACACTTCTATTATGTGTGCTTCTCTTATTTCAATTATTATGCATCTAGATTTCCTTGCTTATTTGTGTACAGTAGGTCCATCAGTTGTTTTTATTTTAAAAGGCGTCTGTTTTACACATGCATGCTCTGAATTTCAGTAGGTATTTTGTTTCTTAGTTTTCCTTACTTTCTTGATCACTCTTACGACAGTTTATCAACTTTATTAATGTTTAAAATCAAAAGTCTCTGCTTTTGTGCTATGTACATTGTTTGGTTTGCTTTTTACAACAGCCTGGTTAGCTAGGTATTATCATCCCTTTGAGAACACAGAGACTTTGAAATTCAGAAAGCTGGTTTCAAACTCAACCATCAGAAAAAAAAAAACAAAAAAACTATTAAATCCCAAGTCCAACCCAAGTGCTCAGATGCCATGCATGGTTATTTAATCAGTTATCAATTGTCATGGACAGCTCCTGTTGTTCATACAATTACCAATATCCTAAGGTAGTCAATACAGAAAGGACAAGGTTGAGGTAGAACATACTCAGGTACCTTTCCACTTTGCAGCAAGCTGACAAATAGACTTCCTAAGGCCCGACCAAAATATCTAGTTCCCTAGCAGCAAGCATAACTTTAGATTCTGTTAAAAGGGCTTGGGTAGTCATCTGTAGCATTCGTTCATCCAGATGGGCAGCGCCATAAAAATTTGGACGGAAGTGAAGATATGCAGACGATCTCTAGATGCATCACAGCTTGATATTGCTGAAATAAATTTTTAAAGTAGCCAGAAGCTGAGAAACATTCTTATTTTAAAACATGGCAAAAAGCTACTCTTTATAGTTTTACCATTTTTATTGAGTAACATTTGGAGGACAACTTTTTAAGGTTTTATTTTGTCGCTCAGAATTTAAGGTAAAGTAATCTTTCTCACCACATGGACTTATGTCATTTTGGAAATAGCGTTGATTGTGCTTTTCATTAGCAGTTAGAAAGTGAATTTCCCTTAAGAATTTAAAGCATCCACTCGGGAGGCTGAGGCAGGAGGATTGGTGCAAGTTCGAGACCAGCCTGGGCTACAAAAAGTGAGCTCAAGGCCAGTCTGAACTGCATAGCGAGACCCTGTCTCAAAAAGACAAAAAAAAAAAAAAAAAAAAAAAAAAAAAAAAAAAAAAAAAAAAAAAAAAAGAATTTAAAGCATGAAACAGTTATTTCATTCCAATGTACTTTTTTTAACTTTAGTTACAATATTATGAGTTTTTAATTAAAAATAGTTGCTCATCTTTTTTTTTTAAACAGGAAGTATTGGGTCTCTTTAATAGCTTTGTTTTGGGGTGATTCCCCTCCCCTTGTAGACAGGCTTGAGATGAGTGGTGTAATCCTCAGTGGGGAATCTCAGCGACCCTGGGGGGCACCATCCACATGCAGGCGGTAGTTGGGGCCTCGGCAGCGCCTCTCAGGGTGCCGGGCGTCCCTGTTGCCCCTCAAGACCCTGTGGGCCAAAGGCTGCAGGGGCCGGCCATTCCCGCTGAGGCTCTGGAAGATCTGGGATGGAGGATTCTGGCTCAGGAGTTTTAGGGAGTGCATCTGGAGGGAGGTGATGTTGAGGGGTCGGTCAATGAGGATCCAGGTGACAGTCTCTGAGCATGGGGGTGTGCTGAGAGAGCCCTGGTAGGTGACGAAGCCAAAGGATTCAGGGAACAGAAGCTCCAGGCTCAGGTCTTGAAGAAAGTAGGCATCCTCTGTGGGAACATCAGGCCAGAGTGGAGCGAGGTGCCCCTCAGCCGCTGCACGGTGCCCCCAGCACTCCAGCACTTACTCTTGTAGGAGATGCTGGTGAGAGTATCTCGGTTGAGAAGGCAACTGAGGAATGAGTTTGAGCTACCAGCCACATTGACAGAAAGGCTGAGCATGGCAAGGCCATTGGGCCCTCGGGAGGCTGCACTGAGGTTCCCATAGAGTCCTTGGTTGCAGTGAATGAGTTGTACCTCGGCAGAGAAGCCCTGATGGTTGATTTGGTGTTCAGAGCCAGCTCCATCTCGAGCTCCCAACAACAGCCGAAGTTCACTGAGTCGACGGCTGTAAAGGAGGGGACCTCCGGACACATTGACCACTGGCCGGGGTGCAGGCAGGAAGGAAACGTGGCGCCCGGTGTTATACAGTGTTCCCCGGAGCTTCTCTCCTCCTGTGCTGAGCCTTAGTGGGGGCAGGAAGGGGTCATAAAGGACCCTCTTCAGCTCCACATCCACAGGGCTCTGCCGCTTCCCCACAGCACACAGACTCCAGGCTGCGTTCACCAGGCCCCAGAACGGAGGACCTGGCACGAAGTTTCCCTGGAGATTATCCTTGTAGCTCCACCAGTCCTGCGGGTCAGGCGCAGGTCCGATGTGCGCTGCTGCCCCCAGTGCGGCCCAGAGGACCAGCGCTCGAGGGGTGCCCCGCATCCCCAGGAAGCTCAGAGGGACCCTTTGTCGTGCCCTGCGCCCTCAGTTCCCGGGACCCTACACCCCCAGGACCCCCAGCCTCTCTTCCCCACTGCGGTCCGAGTCCCAGAGGCTGCTCTCCAGTCCTCCGCGCCCAGCCCTGCACTCCCTCCACCTCCCGTCTTCCCCTCTCCGCCTGCCCCAGCTCCTGGCTGCGAACCCACACCCTCCCTGGCTTGGCATGGAGCTGAGCCGCCTAACTCCGCGTCTCCGTCCTGGCTCGCCCGGCCTCCTCCTCCCGCCTCCTCCTCCGCCGCCGCTCATCTTTCTTACATTTGCTTGGTATCTTTAATGGAATATTTCCAAAAATATTTGAAGTTGTTTAAGTTATATATAAAATAATATTTCATTTTAGCATGGTCTAAAGGTCATATTTTAGTAATAAAATTACTTTAAGCTATCATATATGTGTTCTTAAAGCTGAACTTAGAAATATCAGGTAAGATATGACATAGACGTAGCTGTAGATGATATACTGATATAGGTGTGACTTAGAAAATTTTCTAGCTATTTAAAATATAAACATTGAGAGAAAAAAATTTCTTTGAAATTAAGGCAAAGAATAGAGATGGTATCATTACTTTGAGTTTTACAATGTGAGCATAAATACCTAGTTTTTTACAAATCCCATATTATATCAGAAGCTTATTTAATAATATACATGGGAGTAAAAATAAAAATGTCTCAGGAGAAAACAAAAGATATTTAATGCTTTTAAAAACATAAACTTTAAGCCAGGGGTGGTGGTGCACACCTGTAATCCCAGCACTTGGGAGGCTGAGGCAGGAGGATCGTTGCGAGTTGGAGAACAGCCTGGGCTACAAAAGTGAGCTCAAGGCCAGCCTCAACTGCATAGCAAGACCCTGTCTCAAAAAGACAATAAATAAATAAATAAATAAATAAATAGATAGATAGATAAACTTTTTTTTCGTAGTTTTGAAATTGTATATAGAAATTAGCCTGATTACTGATACATAATGATTATCAAATATATTGCTTTATCTAATAAAGAAAATAGTATTTCATTACTACGAAGATAAAACCAGAGTTACTCAATAAAATAAGGTGT
The DNA here is from genome assembly GCA_004027025.1 of Myocastor coypus. Taxonomy (NCBI): domain Eukaryota; kingdom Metazoa; phylum Chordata; class Mammalia; order Rodentia; family Myocastoridae; genus Myocastor; species Myocastor coypus. The sequence goes on along the minus strand of PVJA010004660.1, from coordinate 67,686 downwards.
TTGTTCAGTTCACAGTTTGGAAGATTCCAGTTGAAGTTTCTGCTAGTCATTATTCCTGGATTGCAAAAGAGAGCATAGAAGTTTCTTTTAACTCCCAAGACCTTCGGTGCCTTGAACATGTATTAACTGACATACTTAATTTAACACTTCTCAACTGAAATATGTGGTGCATTAGCACAAAAATGGCAAAGAGAGATAACAGGAGTACGTTTAAACTGCTTAAGTTTAGTTGAAATACATGGAAACATAACAATTACTTTATAGTGATTATATATATATATATATATATATATATATATATATATATATTTTATGATTATATATTTTTTGAGATAACATCTTTCTGTTTACTGAAGGCTGGCCTTGCCCTCACTGTCCAGTGGTTCTCGACCTTTCTAAGGCCGTGACCCCGCATTGCAGTTCCTCATGTTGCGGTGACACCCAAACTAAAAAATAATTTGGGTGGCTACTTCAAAACTGTAATTTTGCTACAGTTATGATTCGGAATGGCTTTTGGTGACCCCTTTGTTTTGGTCATTTATTTGCCCCATAAATAAAGTGCACACAGTCATGTGTCAATTTATCAGACTTCTTCAGCTGAGTTTTTCTTTCTCTTCCACTTTAAGTAGTACTGAGCAGATCTTACGCTTTATGTATTTCTTTGAGAATGATTCTCCTCCTAAATGATCAGGTAATCAGACTTTTGAAGTTGTTTTCTGTCTTTTTTTTTTCTATTAATAATAAAGTGTTTCCACCTGAGCGTCCCCCATGTCACTTGTGTGAGTGATAATCCAAAGCTGATAACTGGACCATGAAAGTACCATGCTACCTTCTCAGACCTTTTGAAGTATTACTAGCTCATATTTTTCCTTTTTTAAAAAGTTTATGAATTGTAATAAGAAAAATAATAATGAGGCAGTTTCAAAACACATTAGTAGGACAGTTACAATAATACATTTCATATTGTTTTCTTCATAGTAGTTGTTCAGAGTAAAAGATGCAGATATGATGTATTTTCTAAACACTATTAGTACAAGTCTTTCTTCTCATTGAACTATGAGAAAGTAGCTATATATAAATAGTCCAGTAGTTTTTTTGTTTGTTGTTTTGTTTTGTTTTGTTTTGTTTTTTAGTTTTGCATGTTTAGAGAAGGATCTATAGGGTGTCCAGGTCCTCACTACTAGATCGGACTCATAGTGATCCGCCTCCCAAGAGCTGGGATTACAGGTGTGCATCATCACACCCAGTCTGAATTGAGGTCTTAGCGAGCCCTGGGGGTGGGGCTGCCATGGTAGGCCAGGGGATCAAACCCCTGAGCCCTGTGCCTACTTGCAGGAGCTCTAATCCACTAAGCTGTTTGCCTGGTACTATATCATATTTTTATATATTGATTCTATTAAGAAGCTTACTATATATGCTGTTCTCTTCCCTTCATGAACTATATTTTTCCTTAGTTGCTTTTTAAATTTTGAGTTTTCTTCTGTTTTCACTGTGTTGGATTGAGGTTTCTATATTTAAATGTGTGTTTGATGTATAATGTGCTTTTCTGGACTTATGAACTCACAATTTGCAAATGTGAAAAAACATCCTTGATCCCTATAAGTACTTCATTGATTCCCACTTTTCTATTTCTCCTCCTGAAAATTGAGTTCTGAATCTTACATTTATTTGACTTCTTTTATTATTCCTTATGTCTTTAATTTTAGTTGCCACCCATGGATTATTTCATTAGATATAGTATTGTATCTTCCATATTGTATCTTCAGTTGAGTTTAGTATAATGAACATCTGAGATAATTAAAAATTTCAATAAATATATTTATTTATCTTATAATTACATTGTGTTTTAAAACAAATTAGGTCTGCCTCCGACTTGATCCTTCATTCTTACGTTAGTGATGAAAATTCATAGAATTAGGGGTCTGAGTTATAAGTGTTGTTCTTCCGTCATTCCAATTCTTCACCAAAGGATGCATCTTGGAATTTTGAGGGTAAGTGTTCCAGAAATTGCAAGGATACAGAATGTTATGTAAAGTTAAAAAGATGAGAGACTTAAGTGTGACAGCAGCACAAACATGTGCAATAGGACCTTTCTTATAGACATTGATTGGACATAGATATTGCTAAATTCCTTGCTAGGGTGCATTCTATGCTATCAAATTAAATAGGTTTCATTTAAAATCCTGAGAAAATACTAAATGACCACAGAATGCTGAAGAAGTATAGTTGGTGGGATATATTATTTATTGTTCTTTATTTTATGAGGAAGTAGGGATTACAAATGCGAGTGTTTATATCCTTGATGTTAGCCTGGATTGAAATGTCATAGTGCTATGTAGAACTCAATTCAAAATACTTGCTATTGAAGTGCATTACCTATATAAATGTTCATTTTAGAAACTGCATTATTTTATTGCTACACAAATATTACTTTTAATTTTTCATCACATCTTGCTCCTAAGCAATAAAATAGAAAAACAGGAAATGGCAGGATTAACCATGAAAGCATTTCTGACCAAATCACTACTGATAGCTAGTATTGACAGAGCTGCCAGCGAGAACCCTGGTACTCTTTTGGGAGAAGAGAGAACAAGTATAGGAAACATAGCCATTAGGAAAGAAATTTCAATTTTGCAAGCATAAGAATAAAAAAGCTATAATTAAAAAAAAAGTTATTGGAGACCTTCAGAAAGCTTGAAGCCAATTTAATTAATGTAACCAATCTACTTCTCTGTGTACATTTTAAAATAGTCATTAATCTGAGGATCAGCCTTCAAAGTTTGTAGGACTTACAATACATTTAAAACACTAAGCAATTTGTTGTTTTCTGTGAAAACAAAAGAATTCTAAGTTTCCTTCTGTAGTGTAGGATGCATTATCTGAATTAACTGTTATATAAATGAATCATGACATTATTAACAACAATCACTCATAGACACATAACATTGAATAAAAAGTACTGTGACAGAACCACAATATGAGGATATAGATATGTGAAATTAGCTTCCGGGATATGGATGCCCACCCATAAAGGGAAGCACCCAGCAGAGCAGCCAAGAAGCATGCAGCTCGGAGATGGTCAGAACGTGCAGATGCTGCTCATGTTCTCACATGCATGATCAGAGAAATATCCAAAAGTCTTATCTGCAGTAGTTGTTTTTTAAGAGAAAAAATAGAAATAATGACTTAAAATTTCAAAGCAAGATAATAGGAAATTAGCAATGGTTATTATATTGTTAGCTTCACTAGTTGCTCAGATTTCAAGACATGGGCCTATAAAACTGATCAAGCAATAGTTTGGATGCTAACATGGCTAGACGCAGTTACAGACACAAAAGGGATTAGCCCTACGTGGACCCCAATTTCCTTGCCGTGTAGGGTGTTACTTCAGGGGGAACAATCAGGGAGGATGTCCATGAGAGACAGAAGACAATGTCAGAAGGACAGAGGGCTTTAGTGACCTCTCCCTTATCACAACACAATGCCTGACACCCACGATTTGAAGGAAAAGAGGATGAATTTAGCTCATCATTTTGGTTTGTGAGCAGTCGGTTTCCAAGCAGGTCATAGTCTCATGGCACTATATGGAGTCTTTGTGTAAGGGAGAGGTGGTAAACAGTCATATTTATGTGCAGGTAACAAAAGTTTTGTGATCCATCCAATATTGTATCGAGATTCATTTTTATAATAAAAAAGCTTATGTGCCAAACAGATACAAATGACACATGATAGAAATTTTTTTAAATAAATTATTTTAAGTCTTTTAATTATTGATTGAATTCTGAAGGCTTCTGGGTAGGAAAATAGAACATCTCTAAAAATAATTATTTTTCCAAATGATGGCAAACATTGTACTTGTTTAATGAATATTTTTTTCTACTAAGTAGAAGTGATAGAGGCAACAAGATTTATATTACTGAGGCATGAGTATATGCTCATGGCTTTCAAAATTTTTCTAGGACAATTCTAACGTGGTGTTTGGAGATAAGAATCTTTTAGGAAAAGTTTTGGGTAAGTTCAAGTGCACCTCCTAACTGTCACTCACTTAGGACAAGTGTTGAGTCACCTCTGCTTAGTTATTGTCTGTGCTAGTCAAGAGCTTCTGGTTACACAGAGCTCAGCTTACCTCCACAAGTCATGTTATCTTATGCAACTTTTTAAAGACACCGATGTAGAAGTGCATGTGCTCAGCTTTATGAGTTCTCCATCCTGCCTCTCCCTCACCAGGCCTTCTCTCCATCTGCATAATGTGGTGTACTGAACAACAATCAGCGGGCCTCTCATTACATTTTGTGAAGTGCCTGGAAAGAAATGATCCTCTCCTTAAGAACTGACTTGCTTTGCAGTACGCTGCCAGAGGATAACTTGTCAATATACATTTCACAGCTGAGTGCCAAAGCCTACACTTGAGATAGAAAGAAGCAACACCCCAGCACTTTCCATGTAGAAAAGGCCTACCCAATATTGTATGAATATAATCTCCAATAATGATAGGATTGTGAACAGAGTTATACCCTGATCAACCAAATTTAAAACTGAATGCCACCTATTTCTTCTGGTTTTAAGGAAAATAAATTATATAACATTTCTATGTGCATTATATAGTTTTAAGAACAGTTTTGTTTCATTCCCCGGGATGCGAAAGCTACACAAATCCACAAACCTGATATTATTATGCATCACTGGCTATGTTTCTTGTGAGGATGGGCAGCAAAATTGACAAGCTAGAGGACAGATTAGGAAAATCACTCAGCGTAAAACTATGTTTCAAACTGGATTCCGAGCAGGTAAATTGTCTGTAAATTATGGTGCCTTATCTTCAAAGTTTTCTAAATTGAATAAGTTGTACTTCCTAAATTGGAGTAGACATCTACTCAATTTTTTTTTTTGGTAGTAAAAAATAAGCATGGTGTTAAAATATGCATTTTATCTTCTGGTTGGTGTTTGAGAACGAGGAAACATTTCTCATCTTTACATGAAATCAAAATGCAATTCACACTGTGAACTTTCCACAACGCGGCACACTCATTAAGGGTAATGGAAATTGAACATATACAGGCACTGTTACACCACAACAAAATTTAAATCTCTAATGTAGAGGATATTATGAAACATGAAAGATTCATGAGTTGAGTTAGGATCTTAAAATTAAAAGGTAAGTAATTTGGTTCACAAATCAAACCGATCTTTTCCATGTTTATAGAACTTTCTATTTTGTCATCAAATGTCGCGGCATCTAATAAGGTAGTCCCTCGCTGCTTTCAGCAAGTACATAGTGTGAAACAAGCGTACTAGAGCGTAATCCCATTGAGAATGTACGGCAAACATGAAAATGTTTGCAGGGAGAGCCTAAAACAGCTCCTGTCCAGTTTCTGGAATGTTTCAGTAGCGATCTATGTCATTGTTGAGTATCTTTCTCCTATTTTCTTTTCTGTACCTGAGTTAGTAAATGTATATGCGGAGTTGCAGAATTTCTCCATCTCTAAGAATTGCCACACAAACGCCACAGACAGGGTGACATGGAACACCGGTACCTTTCTAGGTGTACCAGAATAAGGTGTAAGCAGAGCGAGTGTCTTAGTTACTCTTCTGTCATTGCCGAGACAAATATCTGACACTCAAATTAGGGAAGGAGAGGTTTATTTAGCTCATAGTTACTGGAGGTTTCAGTCCCTATTCAGCTGGCTCCAAGGCAGAGAGGCACATGGCAGAAAACAACCTTTCCTGGGGACAACAGCAGGGAGAGATAATAGTAGCTGGAGCAGCTAACTTCTCTTCCCCCTTTACATTGAAATGCAAATCACCTGCCTCAGGGAAGGTGCAGCACCCATTTTCACAATAATCAACTACAAATTTCAGAAGCTGTCCCATGACTGCATGAGGCTTTGGGGGGACATCTATACACACACCATAATAGTGAGCTTCAGCCCAGGTCTCCATGTCTGAGGAAAGTGCCTGCCTGCCCCTGTATCGCCATTTTGTTTTCTATGTCTGTACAACACAGCAGTCTGTCCTTCCTCTTGTGAAAAGGGCAACTGTACTGCATTAGAGCACCGCAACTTCACTTTTACTGAAACTGAGCTGTTTTCTTTTTTTTTTTTTAATAATTTTTTATTTTATTTATTTATTTTTTTGTTTCAGAACTTTTGTTTGTTCATTTATTTATTTTTTATGGCCGGCTCAGCCTGTCTTTAGGGCAGGGCTGGCGCAGCACGTCAGTGCCGGGGATTGAACCGCGGTGTACTTTGGATGCTTTATAAAGTGAAAAAAAGTTTTAACTGATATTCTTAATTTCCCATTGGTTGTTTGCATGGGCGCTGATGTCAGGCTGCCTTTGCTCTGTCCTCGCGACAGCGCTTCTGTGACTGGTCACTCTGACAAGTCCTGTAAAGCCTTGGAGGCAAGTTTGCTCCTGGCTAAAGTGAACATTTAAAGTGTAGCATTGTAGTGGTGGTGTGAGCGTCAAACACAGTGACGGGGATAAAGCACTTTGAATACTTCTTGCTGAAAAAAATGTCATTATTCTTATTCTGTTTTACTTATGTAAGTATTCATGGGTTGATGAACGCTCCTACTTTAACATTCGTTAAAATTTTCCCCTATACTTTGTTTTTGTTCTACTTCAGTCAAGCATAAGAATAAACCTAACTTTAAATACTTACACCTTTGCCCTAAAGCTAAGGAGCTTGTAATTTATTCTTTGAACATAATAGGCTAAGTGTGTAAAATGCACACAGAAAGATGAAGTTATCAGTAAAACACTGAAAAGATGGATTAGAGCTTTGTACTTCTGTAAGTACTTTAAATTCTTCTCAGTCTCCATCTTTCTCTCTCCAGATAGATAGATAGATAGATAGATAGATAGATAGATAGAGTCATAGTCATTGGTTATCTTAGGATACATGAAACTTACTTTCCACAATAATATTTGATACTTTGAATCTGAAGTTAGGATAAAAATAGTATTAATGATATAGATTATAAAACAAAAACTGAAGTTAACAGTATTTGTGCTTCAGACTCTGGACATAAAGGTCATCTAAGTCATACACATTCTGTATCTAGTTCCCTCATTTATGATACCTTCTCTTACCTCAGGGTTGCTGGTGGAAAAAAGAATTAAAAATTTTGGCAGGGTTGAAAGGACAATTTGCATGGCAGGTATTCGTGTTAGCAGGAGTAAAACAAAGTAACCATGGTTTTCATTCTCGATGGCCAGTGGTCACTATTTCATGTTACATTTTTGATAAAGCAGACTCTTTTTGGTAATGCAGACTCTCTTAAAAGAGTGCTCTGGAAGAAAGTGAAATTGAAGTCTTCCTAAATTGGCAAGAATAACCATGTTGGGCCCCCAGTGATGAGAGAGTGGGGTGAGAACAGAGGCAGCCCTTGGTCCTAGCCTTGCGCCCTGGTTTGATCTCAGTGGGCCCGGGCAAGGGCGCTCCGTGCTGACATAGCTGCATGTTGCTGGGGCGGCCAGTTTGTCTTGCTGCAGTTCTTGGTCTGCTAACAAAGCCGCAGAGGTGAAGTATGCTCAGCATCTCAACATGCCTGGGGGGAGGATTAGAAGCTTTCTTTAGGTGCCCATGTCTGGTTTCTGAAGCTGAAAGGTTTACTTTTAATAGCTGAAGAGAACAAGGTGAAGTGAAAACATTCTTTTTGAGAGATTGGGAAGGCAGTATGATTTCTGACAAAGGCTTTTGTCTACAAAGCGAGTAACACAGACTTAATTCCCCCCTCTTCTCCCCATCTGATTTAAAGCTGTGCTCTTCCACCTAGCATGGTTTTGAGTAAAACAAGTGCCAAAAGGGATATTTTCCCTTTGCATTTTCTGTACCTTCCAGATATTTCTATCTGTTGAGACAAAAAAATAAAATAAAATAAAATTATGGGGGCTGGCCTGATGGCTTAGAGGTCTAAAGCGCCTGCTTAGGCAAGCTTAGGCAACCACAGGGAAAAAATGATAATCCCTGGCACCACGTACTGTGCCAGCCCCACCCCCAGAGCAGGTTGACCTGGCAATAAAAAACAGAAAAAAGAAAAAAATATAGATATATAGATATGTAGAGATAGATACAGAGATATAAAACATACCTCCTGAGTTGTTCTTTAAGGTGAAATCTTATCTGTAATCTACTTCATCACTGTGCATTATTTTACAGAAAGATAGCTGCCCAAGAGTACATCAAATCTAACACTCCACAGGTTATACTATTGGGAGACTCTCTGAGTGTTAAGTCTTGCAGGACGCTGGCAGGCTGTTTGACCAATCCCTGAGTTCTTGGCCTTGTAGCTGCTTACACAATGAATGCTAACAGTCATGATATAAATATATAAATTGTGCATGTATAGGGAGTATGGGTTACTTTTAGGACACTTTTTTTTTTTTTTTTAATACCAGGGATGGAGTTCAAGACCTTGTGCTTGCCAGACAGGTGCTTATGCCACTGAGCTATCTCGCAAGGCCTAACTGAGTAGTTTTTATCTACATATTAAACGATACACAGTCATAGTGGATACCATGCCTACTGTGTTGGAAATAAAAGTGAATTTAAAAATAACATACAGTCAAGTTCAAATCTGTGTCTGCCACCCAAATATCTAGAAATTACAAGTCTGCTACGTTACCTGTGTCCTAGAATCCTCAGGTCGCTTGTGAGACTCTACAGTAGATGCGAGAATAGGCAAAGCTGGGTGGCTATTTATTTATTTATTTATTTATTTATTTATTTATTTATTTTTCCAGGACTGGGGTTTGAATTTACAAGCCTGCACCTGACAGGCAGGCACTTGTGCCACGGAGGTATCTCTCTGGCGCCTCAAAGTTAGTATTTAGAAATATCCAAAATAGAGCCTGTCAAATAGCTAGCTCAGTGGATGAAAGTGCCTGCTTAGACAGACTCACTGCCTGGGGTTCGAGCCCCGGCATTGTTGCTGTGCTGGCCTCACCCAGAGGGCACACTGAGAGGGCAATTGAGATTGGGTGTGGTGGCATGTGCCTGTAATTGCAGTTCTCAGGAGCCTGAAAACAGGTGGATCACTATGAGTCCAATCTACGTACATAGTGAGACCCTGTCGACCCTGCAGACCCTGTCCTAAAATAATAAATAAAAAAAGGAAGGAAGGAAGGAAGGAAATCTCTAGAATAGATGCTTCTTAAAGACAGTAACACTTGCAAAGAGTGACTTTATTTCCTTGTGTCGCAGTGGCTTTGGTTAGCGGGGGTTCCCCTCCAACGACCCACTGCATGTCGCCTTCCGTAAAGGGCAGGAAGATGTGACCAGAGCATGCTGCCCCTGGAAATGTCTACACTTTGCTAGTCCATTAGTGCCATGGTCTGAGCAGATCTTGGATTCCTTGTGGGGCAAATTCTCTGGAAAAATCCTTACCAGCCACTTGCCCTCTGGAGCTAGGTGAGTGGACAAGTTGGCTTCTGCCTGGGACGTTGGAGCTGGCTGCAGACCAGCAAGCTTCTTCCCAGCAAGTCACTCCTGTGCACATCCGGGGTCTCCTGGTCTGGTCTTGACAATGAAAGACTACAGAGGATGCACATGATCTTTGGGAGTTCCTCAGTTTGGTCGCTAAGCAAAATAGATGAATCCTCACAATTCCTTATAGCTACTTTATTTCATGCCCTGCTTACATTTATTGAATGAATTCTGCTTCTTCGCACTATTCTAGATGCTGGATATTTGAACTCAAATAAGGGGAGCATTTTTTTCTCCCTAGAAGAGAGAAAGCATGATACACGTAGTACAATATGTAGCATCTAATAAATTCTGATAACACTGGATGTAAGAGCTGTTCTCCCAAAGTACATTCTAAATACTACTGCATCTCAGAGTAGAGAATGATTAATTCTGTTTGGGTGATTCTGAAAGGCTTTAAAAAGGGGGTTATACAGGAAGAAAATTTCCCAGTGACACAGTGGTATTTTTTTTTTCAGGCAAGAGAAACTACATAAGCAATGGTTACCTTAAAGGAAAGTCAGAGTTTTGAAAATGCCCATGCAGGCTGGCAGTATGCAGTGCTAGAGTTGAACTGCAAGAAGATGAAGATGGAGCCTTCCCGGGGAGGCTCTTGGGTCTCCTGTTACATTACTTCAACTTTATTTCTCAAACCATGGAACACGAGTCACTTGGAAACTGTCATTGGCAAAACCGAAGCATCAATACATAGAGCAAAAGAAAAAATGACCACCGGTCCCAGAGTGGGAAAAAGAGCTCAGGGCTGTGATTAGGCTGGGAGGAGGCTGAGGCTGGAGGCCCATGAGGAACATCACACAATAATACAAAATAGGGATGCAGTACAATAAGCATTTCTCACACAATCACGACAACATTCTGTAGCTCCTTCTTCCTGAACAGGATACTACCAGTTATGGAGTGCTGAGAGTCACAAGGCAAGGAAGCATCCATGCAAACACAAGGAGATGCTGCAGTGAGATTTCTTTCTCCATGAGAAGATTTTCATGAATTTTTAGGGGGAAATGATATTGAGGTTTGAAAAGTCAGCAGGTTTTTTTCTGAATTTCTTTTTAAATTTTAGAAATGATCTCACTAATTTGTCCTAGTTGGACTTGAGGGTCAGATCCTCTGGCCTGAGCTTCTCCCCGTGTAGAAACACAGGTGTGACCCACCTTACTTTGAGATAATTACGTGTTTATCAAGGCTTCGCTTTCTCTGTCCTTTTCTGTCTCTGTCTCTCTCTGTGCATCTGTCTGTCTGTCTGTCTGTGTGTCTGTCTGTCTGTCTCTCCCTTTCTCCTCTTTCTTCATCTATATATTCATTGGTGAGCAAATGTCTCTTATTCAATCGTGCGTTCTGTTTTGCTTCCCTAAGTCATTACGGATGAGTATCACAGGTCATGCATCGTGCTTAGTACTAGACAATATCCAACATACAATCTCTATGTTCATCAGTCTAATCTCACTGTTAAGTGACCGAAAATAGGTGCTGTACATTAGAATAAATCATGCAGTTCTATGTTTAAAACTTGACATTTCTGGAAAAATTTCCCTTGAAATCTCCAACAAAATTATTTTTTGAAATGTCATTTCTAGATGCATTTTGTTTTTAGGTTTTCAACTGCCATTCATGAAACAAATGCAAACAAACAGCAACAATGAAACAGACCACAGCACTAGAGCATCAATTCAGGGAGAGGCCAGTAAGTGTACTGGGCTTGTGCAGTCCAGCTAGTTTGTGAGGAGATGACTCAGTGTGTACATCTGCAGTTCAGTGTGAAAAAGGGAGTGTTACTTTTTCTTTTGACATTAACCTCCTCGGAGAGATAAAATCAGAATACGCACAAGAGGGGTCAAACCTTTGCCTGGCAACGAGGAAGTGCCTATGGCACAGTTTGTAGTCCACAAGTGACCACTAGTTGACCTGTCTCAAACATGTTCCACTTGGCCCCCCAAGACTGTGTTGAGAATAAGATGATAGACATTTACCGACGGTTGTTGTGCTGCGTATTTTAACCTCAAGGATATCTAGTTGCTCAGCTTGCCAGATAGAGGCATGTAAGATTGATGGAACAATTAAACGTTAACTGTTCCTTTCAATAAACCAATAGAAATTGTGTGTGTTCTTTGCTCTTCAAAATAACAATAATAAGGCAAAAATTTTGTTTAGCAGGAAATACATGTTGGAATGGCTTGTAGCAGCATTGCAGAATGTGCTCTAGGAACCCACAGGTAAATTGGAACTGGCCTGCTGTAGAGGGGGTAAAAATCGGGCTTCAAAGGGCTACCTATCCATGAAAGAAATCAGTGTTTAAATCCAGTCTTGTCAAAAGGGTGCTGCTTAAGGAGCAGAAATTTAGAGTTTAGAGAAGGAAATCATGGATGGCACCGGGGTGTCCATGTTCCTTAATTACACGGAAAGCTCTGGAAATTGAATAATGTGCATTGTTGGTGTTCACCTCCTGCTGAGCACTGCTCCAACTGAATGTGGCAGAATTTTATTTATCTCCAATTTTAAAGGAGTGTTCTGTAATCCAGAGGCTTATCGTATTAACTCCTCCTCTAAACAAGGGTAGAGATGCAAATAAAGAGGTTATTAAAATCGGCTGTAAAAGACATAGATCTTTCATTAAAAGTTTCTAGACAAGCAGAGAAGCATAAGCTTAACTCAAGGAGATTAACATGGTTAGGTTAGAGGCTAATTGTGTTTTGCATCTGAAATGTAATAAAAGTTTGTACCCGTTGGGGGAAATACAGCTAAGGTTCATCAATTTTTACCATCTTTAATTCTGCAAACCCCGGAAAACTAATTCTGTGCAGTAGTACGGCTAGTTAAGATGATAAATCTCTAATTAAACAAGAAGCTCTCTTCTTAAAATGAATAATCTGTTTCTAGATCTCCATGTGTCTCTGCGTATCTAACTGGCTCTGTGTGCAGGAGTGGGAAGACAGAAATCAAGGCAGGTGGAGGACTTGAGTTATTTTGGAGACGCTATTGACATGGGTGTAAATTATTAATATCGTCATTTCCTAAAAGCAATTTTTGCAACTTCATGAATATGAACTCTATGAAAATTTTATTATAATTTTTCCAACCAATTACATTGTCAGAAGACTATGAGATGGATTCTTTAATGCCTGAGCTTCCAACTAAATCACATTGAAATCTGCAGTTTGTAAGGTTCCTTCCGCAAGGGAACTTGGGTCACTGTGTGAAACAAAGGTTAGCTTCAGCAGAAGATTTCTTTGTTTTCGCAATGTGAGTTTTGGGGCTTGTGTTATGTTTCTAAAACAATTCTTAGCACAGATGTGATTTAGGATTTAACATGAATAATATATGCATTTATGGAAAATACATGATTTCATATCTGAAACCAACCAAAAGAGTTGCAATTGCTCTTTCGCTTTGTAACTGTACATATTATGATTCAAACTATCTGGCTAACATTAAAAACAGGAAACAAATTGTCTGTGTGTTTAAAATCTGTTTAAAGCCAGCAGTGTATTTAAAAAAAAAAATACTAAATTTTAGTAACTAGGATTGTATATGAAAGAGTAGCTCTGATAAGTCACCACTTGAGATGCCGACATGAAGAGCTCTTGCCTCCTCTTCAAAACAAGAATGAGTAATCTGCGAATCCCCCAAGAAGAGGTCATTCCGAGATGCTGGGTCTGCAGTGTAAGTGGTGTGACAACCATTTATCGTAAATCTGAATAGATAGAATGGTGGGACTTATGAAACTCTAGGTTCGACCTTGGTGCTAGACTAGCATGTCACCTCTTCAGCCAAGAGGCCTTGGTTTGGACCTGGTCCTGGCCTGTCACTTCACTGCTGGCATCTTGTCGCCTTGAGTTATTAGAAGTGACTAGAAAGATAAAGGTGAGAAGAAAAATGAAAACAAAACAAACAAACAAACAAACAAAAAAATCAAGACATCAGCATAGACCAGGACCCCAACATGGAAAACAAGCTCTCAGTTAGTTTTCCAAGGCATCTTTCCCATTTTTTTACTGTGTAAAAGTAAAGTCTTCATTAGATACCTCTGGTGTGCACAATCCCCACTTCAGAAATAAAAGGGAAATGAGAATGTTCCATTTTTAATATTATATACACAATCATTTTAGAGTGTTGAGGTTAATTCCACCCACCAAAGTGCATAGAGTGAATTAAAGGAAACAATTTGAACATTTTAATTCTTTTCATGCATTTCAAGGAACGGGGTTAGGCACCAAAACACACAACAGTTATATGAGTAATTTAAATACATACTGGTTTGTTTTCCCATTGTAATAAATAGACAGTGACGTTGAAGTGTAAGGCTTTCCTTCTACGCGTGGATGGTCCGCCACTTAACACAACACTGCGGCAGCAACCACAACTCATACCTGGCTGACCAGCCTATCGGTGTGACAGCGTGAACCTTAGTCATTGTCATTGGCGGGATACTAATGCACGGAAGTGGCCATAGCCAAACCTATTGCTTCTAGTTTTTTCTGGCCTCACTATATTATATTTTTTTAATTAATTAATTAATTAATTAATTAATTATTTAGTACAGGGCCTCACTACACAGCTCAGACTGATAGTAATCCTCCTGCCTCAGCCTCCCCGGTGTTGGGATTACAGGTGTGTGACACCATACTCAGTTCCAGGGACCAAACCTGGGTTCTTGCACTTGCCGGGCAAGTGCTTACACTGCTGAGTCATCTCCGTAGTCTCTCTCCGCTATATTGTAAAAGGTGTTGATATGTTTAGTCCGACACTTGCATTGTCAAACCACTTAAGCAGAATCTACGCTCTTAAACTCTTACACTCGCTGCTAACCAATCTAAGGAACCAAGACCGAACGCAGTGTTTGCACTGTGAGCATGCTTTGCGTTCTAGTGCTACATTGAATAAGCCGCTCTCTAGGTTTCTATAGGTTCTTACTCCTTGCCAACTTCGTCTCCCTTCAGCATTTCAAATGCAAAAAGAGAAAGTTTGTTAACTCCACTTGTAATGTTTCTTTCCTTTCTTTACAAACTGCTGAGCTGATTCCTATCATAGGCAAGAACACCGTCCGTCCGACTGTCAGCATGACAAAACTTTATGTGAAGGCTGACCCACAGCCATGGATCACAAAGTTAAACGCATCTTTGAAAACAGAGAATCATTCTGTTTGGTTGATCATGTTGAAATATTTCTAATTAAGTCAGGAAATGATCAAGGAATATGCAAGATAAAACTGTATGCTGAAATGCATTACTGCAAGCTTCCTTTATTCTGTTTTCAATCTCTAACGTTAATATATTTGGATTTGGTTTTTAGGGAGTGATTAAAGCTAAATGAGGTCACTGTGGAGGACTGCTGGCCTTAAAAGAACAGAAAGAGATGTGGATGGTTTGGCACTCTGAATATGAACACTCTGCAAGCTGAGGGAAGAGGGGGGTCCGACGTTTGGGCCCAGCCTGGGCAATGTAGTGAGAACCTGGCTCAGTGCAGACTTTTTAAAGGAGGACAGCAGTTGTACTTTAGTGGGAAGGCCCAGGATTCAATCTACACTCAACAATAACAAGAGCCACAGTGGGCCAGCCAGATGGCTCAGCGGGTTAAAAGCACCTGTTAAGCAGTTGCAGGGACCAGGCTTTGATCTCTGGAGCGTAATGAAGGCTCTGCTGCTGGGGCGCATTGAGACTGTGATGAAGGCTTGGAATGGTATTGTGCGCCTGTAATCTCAGCTCTTGGGAGGCTGAAAATAGAAGGATCATTAAGAGGCCGATTTGTGTAGTGAGATGTTGTAGACCCTGTACTAACTCATTAACTAACTAACCAACTAAACATATATATATATATATATATATATATATATATATATATATATATATATATCCGCAAAGTTAATAAAAGGAGAGCTTTCTGTCTTGCCGCCCAAGACATCAGCCACTGATATGGTGGCAGTTTGGCCTTGGCCTTCCAGTCTCCATAGCAGCCGGAAGACAAATGGCTATCCTGTAAGCCACCTGGCTGCTTTGTCTCCCATGATTTCTTACACCAGTTACACAATGTATTATGGCAGTGTGTTCCAGATGGGGATAGATCTTCCGCAACGTTGTGTAAAACTGGAAAGGAAGCCTCTGACCCCTTAGGTCCTCTTGGCTTCAAGGCACACCTTCCTATCTCAGCAGCAAAAATGGAACCATCTCCTTTTCTTCTATAGACTCCAAGAAAGTGAACTTCCCAACTGTGTTTTCCTTGTGAGCAGGCCCTAAGTGAACCATTAAACTCTGCCATGTGTGCACACTGGCATAGAGCACCACTACCTCATTCAATATAGCCTCCTACCTGTGGCCAGGCTAAGGTGCACAAAGAAATATACAAATTAGAATGTAAGCTTAAATGTTCTCTAATTTTGTGCCCTCTGAATACAAGAGCTGAGCAATTTAGTAAAGGAATTTCATTTAAAAAATTTTGTTACCTGTCATTTTTGTGTCTTTTTTTTTATCATGCTTTATTATTAACTAATACTACTAGGTACCAGTAATAATATTGAGCACTTAGAGAATAAAGCACCGCTACCACTTTGGGAAACTCTGGGCACTTGGGATTATAAAGCGATTTGTAAATCAGAAGGTGGTTTGCTGTGTAAGAAAGGATAAAGCAACTCCTTAGGGACCCAACGTAGTGAAAGATCACGAAGGATCGGCAAGAAACGCACTTGCATGCCAGCCGCCACTTAATGGGCTTGGAGAACCCGTATGTAATCTGCTTGTATTTTTTTTTTTTTTTTTTTGTGGGACCAGGGTTCGAACTCACGACCTTGCACTTGCCCAGCAGGCACTTGTGCCTCGGAGCTATCTCCCCAGCCCTATAATCTGCCTGTATTGAACCAGAAAAATAATTAAAAGTGGTCAATTGGAGTCAGTGATTAATTGGACATATTAGTGGGCAGATAGAGAAAATATACTATACGCAGACTTTAAAACAAAGTTGACTTTCACAGTCTATTAATTCTTTGTTAAAGTACTGCCAAGTATAATGAAAAGGAACTAATGTAATAAAAATGAATCACTAGTCTGGTATGGTGGCACATGCCTGTAATTCTAGCACTTGGGAAGCTGAGGCAGGAGGATCAGTGAAAATTCAAGAGCAGCCTGGGCTACAAAAGTAAGCTCAAGATCAGACTGAACTGTATAGTGAGATCCTGTCTCAAAAAGACAAAAAGAAAAAGAAAGAAAGAAAGAAAAAAAAAAAAAGAATCATTGGCTACCTTACATCTTCAGTATGATCAAAGGACATAGATCCATGAAAATAATATTATTAAGAAGCAAAAGGAGAAAACTGTTTCGTGAGTCAGTAACTTAGTAAGAATCTACCATTATTCTTATTACTTTGATGAGCTTGTAAATAAATCACTGTAACTCAAGCAGAATCTTCTCTTACTCAACATATGACTCTAACTGTATTTTCCACCACAGAATCTAGAAGGGCTCTAGGAAAATTAACTTTGAGAAGTTTAGAAGAAAAAGGTGATCTCTTTCAATCAGATCAAAATTCAGCTAAGAATCTTGTGCTAATAAACAGTTACTCCACTTGTGCTTCCCCCCAAAAAATCAATAAATAATGAGTAAAACCATTTGATATTCTTCTGTTGGGCTGTACTTATGAACTTTTTTTTGTTAGATTATCTCCTCCTCTGTACCAAAGACATTACAAAAAGATGTGCAAAAACGTTGACTTACTCTTTAATAGCACGAAGTATTAGGTAAAATCAGCATTCCGGGTATTATTTTTCAATTAACAATGGATTCATGTCTCCTATTAGATATGCTCAGCTTTCTTAGAGGACCAACTTAACAGTTTGACAAGAATCACAGAGAGAATTAAATCAAGAAGAAATATGTATACATTCAAGTCCTGCAAAAAATAAATAAATAACTTAAGCATTTCAGGAAGAATGAGAGAGATTCCAGAAAGCTGATTTACTTTGCTTATTCCATTAGTACAGCGATTTTTAGAGCTAGGGTCGAGACGTTAGATTTGCACTTTTACAAGCTGTTGCATTCTTTTCTACTTTGTCCCCATCAATGGGCTAAATAAATGGGTTGCAGTGGTTTTAGACCTAACATGAGCATATTTTCTTTAAAAAAGAAAAAAATTATACCTAATTATATATTTTCCAAAATTATTACTTTTTGTTCAATTTGCTGTATTTTTCACATATTTAGGAAAGTGAAATACCCTCCATTTCAAACAAATTTTGTTAATAAAAAGTATGTCGTGTTTCTAGATGTTCAAATCCAGACAGTTTGTATTTTACTAACTTTTTTAATGATTTTATCTCTGAAAAACACAGGGAAAAGAATATATTTAAACAAAAGAATTCTAGAATAAGTAAAGTATCAGTGAATTAGAGAAAAAAAAAACAAAATAAAAATTAAGGTAATCATTTGCATGGCATATAAAATTATTCTTACAGTATTTAAAAATTATAATTCATTTAATTTTTTATTCACTCAATTAAACAATTTACTAGTATCTTTGTTCAAATGCACTAATATATACCATTAAGGATAAAGGCAATGTAATTATTTTCTTTCATATAATCTCTAACTTTCACTGAACAATTGTAATATTGGTGACATGAGTAAACATTTATAATAAGCAATAGAGATAGCAATTTATGGTATATATTTCATATTGGCAATGAAAATTAGATATACATTTTACCATAAAGTACTTTTTTTAAGGAAGCTCATGTGCTCCTCATGTCATTTAATGAATGTGTAATCGTGCTAATTAATTAATATTTGAAAAATGCTTTGAAGATGAAAAGTGGTGCACATGCTAATATTATTTGTGTACTGAACGTTCCATGACTTACACATCTGCAAATGAAATGCATCCTTTTGATCTCTAAGTATAATTAGTAGAGCTGTCTTGTGAAATTGTAAGTCATAACTTCATAAATTTTTTCTTAGAAGTCCAGCTTCCTAATACAAGAGAGAACTGAACACACTCTGATATTTATATAAACAGGGAAGTAATTCTTTAATTTATGTACACATTTCAAATAGGTGAATTTTATTTTATTTTTTAATTTTTATTAATTTTAATAAGAAATAAATAATGAAAGAGTTTCAAAACACTTTAGTCGGACAGTCACAATAATTAATAAAATGCATATTGTTATCTTTATAGTAGTTGCTCAGAGTACAAGATGCAGAAATGATAGCTTTTCTAAACACTAATAGCACAAATATTTCTTCTCATTAAAGTAAGAGAAAGTAGTTGTATGAATAGTCCAATATTCCATAATAGTTGTGGTTTATCAGCAGAACTGGCAATGTCAGAAGCTGTTGGTCTGAGTCATTTGCCACACAGCATATTATTATGGCTTTATTTTTTATATCTCTTGGTTAAACTTTTCTGCCGGATGGTTAAGGCAAAGTTAAAGCAATATCTATATAACAAATAATGTAACTTCTGTATCTGATGCAGTCCGTTAAATCCCCTCAGGAATTACTCTGAAGCCATGTACAGCCTTTTGTAGAACTTTGCCCAGTGTCAGCGATAGAGCAGATGAATTTTAAAAGTGGTATTTTAATTACATAAGTAGCATAGATGGAAGGTCAATTATTAAGGAAGATTCAGCAGCAAATTGCTATTGAAACATCATGTGTTTATGGTGACTACTTGCCAAAGATGGCAAAACTCAGAAGACTAACTATAGAATAAACTGGACTTCTAAGAAAAAAGTTGTTACGTTATGACATACAATTTCAGAAGGCAGCTCTACTAATTGTACTTAGAGATCAAAAGGCTGCATTTTCATCAAAACGTAGGTACACATTGAGGAATAGGGTATCCTAACGTTGTAGCTATAAACTGTATGTGTTTGAGGACTACTTTGAAAAGTAAAATTCCCTCTTAAACAATTTGCTTAAAATGATGTACTGTAGAAATGGACGCAAGAAGTATAGCGATAAACTTTTTTTTAAAGTCTTTATCCTAAGAATAGAGACTATAATAAGGTTTCAAAGAACCACAAAGAGAAAGAGAAGATAAAAATAGATGAAAATTGTGAATGGTCACAAATCTATGAAGCTAGTGGTCCTGCAGCAGCAACTCTCCAGAAACTTTCTAGCAAGAATAAACTTCCTCAGGGCATCCCTGACTGCAGGAGGGGTTTCCTGTGTGCCATATAAGGGTGGGAATGATTTCCTGTCACCCGGGAGAGGACGATCTTTTCTCTACGATTTTATTGGTGCCACATGCTGCATATTTTACTCAGGAGATGTTTTGCTATGATTTTCTCTGGCTAATGGCCCTATTATTTTAAAATTATTCCCCAGAACTAATTGACTTCAACGGGTTTAAGTCTTATCATCCCACCTTATGGTTTTATGTTTTTCTAATTGTTTAAATAAGGTTTTCTGTCTGAATCCATGGTTGCATTCTGAATATTTCCAGTATGAGATGGAATTCAATGGATATTACCTTGAGATTCTAATGTGTTCAGTTTATTTTTAAAGTTCAAATATAATATTTAAAGTTCATGATAAATTCAAATATTTGAAATCCTCTGAGGTCAACCTTCTGCTACAAATATAAAACACGAAACTGGTATATTATTAGAAAAGCTCTACAGGGTGGAAGGTGGAGAAAAGTAAGGGAAGAATGTTTAATTCAGCATTTTTAATTTGCCTTAATTTACCTATGGTAGCTCATTATAGGTAAACTAAGGATACACGGCCTTTAAGTTTAATTACCTTACCGTGGTTCTTGGTAATTAATTTTAAAGAACAGATGAAGTAAATCGTATCTATAACTATAATTTGTATGATATGATAAATTGAAAGATGCTTAGAAAAAATATTTAGATTACATGGATTCAACTTAAATGCCAAACGTACTTTCCCTACATATAAACCACTGATTACAATGTAAATGTGATCTAAAGGAAGTTTTGTTTTGTTTTGTTTTGTGATTTACAGAGGAATGTGTTAGACATTAAGCAGTCTAAATTGTCGCATATGTCACGTATACCAAATGGCCATACCTGAATACCTACCTGTTCAATTACAATTATGGAGAAAGAATCTATCCATATAAAATTGTTTGTCTTCTGAATTGAGGATTACCTAAGAAAGCACCAAACAAAACAAATGCTTTGCACTTACTCACTCCTAAGACTTATCATGAGCACTTACCACTGCTAAGGCATTGCACTAAAGAACATGCTCACCCAATAGCACTTTCTCTCCTGAAGAACACAACCTGATAACACAATGAAAGGAAAGCACAGTAAGATCCAGCAGGCACTGTTGTTGAAGTAGAAACAGAAAGTGGTAGCAATGCAAAAGGCTCAACCTTGAAAACACAAAAACGAGATCTTCTGAAAAGGTGAGGCTTTTCATTAGTCCAAATCGAGCACAAGGGCCTAACCTGGGAAAAGACAAAATAAACAGAAATACAAAGTTCTTAATAAAAATCTAAGTTATGTCTTAGCATGTAATTTGGTTGTATACCAGGTTGAGCAACTCATAAAAATACTGCACCATTTCTATGCAAAAGTTAATGTGCCAATACTAAAAATAAGAAAGAGCAAGAAATGAAACTTGTGCAAATTAAAAATAAATGAAACTTTAACTATGAAAAATTAATTTTCTTGATAAGACAGCTGCTTGGATGCAAATTTGCATATTTGCCTTTTAATGTGAAATATGGTTATGTACATATCATTTTTGACATCAGTGGAGTTGTTTTCCATTAGATGGGAGCTATGCAACTCTTCACAATAATGCAAACCGAAATCATGGCTCCTATTATCAGCTGTATCCATGAAGCTTTGCTGATTTTCTAGCGCACCAAAATTCTGCTGCTTTCATCATTTGAATTTGTTGACACGTCAGATTAGACAAGCACAGCTTCAATAATGTATCCCATGTCAATGTCACAGTTACCCAATTTGTTGTAAAATCAGTTCAGCAGACGCAATAATCAGAAATTCTGTAGTAATTCTGAGGTTATAAGCCTGAAGAATTTGGCAAATCTTTGCCACTGTCAGTGCTAACGATGTAGTTTTTATGACACTGAAAATTCATGCAGACGTCCACTCCTAAGTTTCATTCCAAAACATCCACTTAAATAAAGTCCTTTCTAATTTCTCATTCCATCCAGGTCAGGGGCACTGAGATCTGTAGGAAAGACAGCAATGATCCTTGAGGAAATCAGCCCAGCAAGCTCTCTCAAATCATTTTGAGAACCCACGTTCTATCACTTAAACTTCTTCTCCTAAGCCAAGTCAACAATGTTGGAATGAGCGCCCCAGAAATTTGGTGAATTTCCATGTAGAATGGGCAGACTTTGCGTTCTCTGCCCGTGCTCTTGACAAATTTCCAAAAAGTACTATGATTCGAGACTCCAATAAAGTTATCAACTTTCAAGACAGAAGATCAAAAGTCCCTCAGGCTGCTGGCAGCACTTTCAATAGGGGTGTTGCCAGCGGGGAAAGCAGGGGGTCGAAGCCCTGCGTCGTGTTTCGCTGTTACTTCCAGTGCACCCCTTTACCAAGCATTTCCTTCCAAGCTAAGTTTTCCTTGGCAAACAAACCAACTCCTTACATTTGCGAGGCTGCCAGTGGCCCTCAGAGAACCCTAAGCAAGCTTAGGAAATGAGAGTGCTTCTCTAAGCAGTAAAACATGCAGCGTAATGGAAGGCTTGCTAACAGTTTTCTAGGTCTAATCGCTGGCGGGATTGTATTCTGCTCCAAACCGCAAATGATCTGGCTTCTCTCCAGAGTTCATAGCATTACAATAATCATTACAGAAGAAGTGTTTCTTTTTTTTTTTTTCCTTCTATTGCTCGTTAATGTAATGCTTAAGTAAAGATGATGTACATTATAAAAAAATCCAAATTTAGGAACAAATGTATCTGTTCAAATCAAGTTGTCTTCTCCTGATAATAACATTGACTGTACTGTTTATTGCTGGAATAAAAGCATGATCAAAAATGGGGTTATTGCCGGGCATGGTGGCTCACGCCTGTAATCCCAGCACTTGGGAGGCTGAGGCAGGAGGATCGTTGTGAGTTCGAGACCAGCCTGGGCTAAAAAAGTGAGCTCAAGGCCAGCCGGAACTGCACAGTGAGACACTGTCTCAAAAATTAAAAAAAAAAAAAATGGGGTTATTGGCTGCAAAAATAGCTCAGCAGTCTAAGTACCTGCCTGACAAACACAAGGATTTGAGATCTATCCCTGGTACCACATGCTGTGCCAGACCCCAAACCGGGTATGGTGTCGCATGCCTGTAATCCCGATGCTAAGGAGGCTGAGAAAGAAAGATCACTGCAACGTTGAGCCGTGTAGTGGCTAATGATAATAATAATAATAATAAATGATAATAATAGTAATTTGAAAGAAAATTGAGTTCTTTCTGCAAAATCTTTCTGTATATTAATGTTAACCATGTTCTTTGAAATTCGATGCTGAGTGGATTGTCATCAATCTTTCAAAATATTTAGGTTTGAAATGCTTAAAAAAAAAACATGTGCAGGGCTGGTGAGATAGCTCACCAGTCTAAAGCCACCTGGTCCAGCAAACTTAGGCAGGCGCAGGGCAGGGAGAAGGTGATTCCATCCCAGGACCACATGCGGCACCAGCCCACCCTCAGCGCGAGCTGGTCCAGTGAAAGAGAGAGAGAGAAAAAGAGAGAGAGAGAGAGAGAGAGAGAGAGAGACAGAGACAGAGACAGAGACAGAGACAGAGATAGAGAGACAGAGAGAGAGAACAAAAAAAGAAACCGTGTACCAACACTGAGCTGGAAAGTTTACGTGGTATTCTCAGGGGGCTAGGAAGCTTTGCAGGGTGTTTAAACAGACAAAATAATCATTGATACTTTAAAACTCAGTGGGTTTTGACAAGCCTTCTCAGGTATATAAAGGAAGTAACAAAAATACATAAATACAGTATGATTTATCTTTTCTTCCACTAATTACAAAGAAGACCCTCAGTCTTAAGTTAAACAGAGGTACCATGTGATTTTACTTCGTATAGATTTAGAATATCCACAGTTGTTATCACTGAGTTTCATATCTGAAGTCCTGCTAAAACTGAAGATCAGGTTCCAAGGTGACCTTGGAAAATGTCAGGCAAATTCTGACTGGTGCTCAGAAGCAAACTTCAGCTCTGTTCTCTGGGACCTCTTCACATAGCTGCTGGAGTACCCTGGATTCACCAGCACAGTAATTCAACTATGGCTTAACCCCGGAAGTTACATGTAGTCCTTTCACTCTTCTCCTATTGATTAGCTTGTGTGAAGTCCAGGCTACTATATGAAGGCATAGCTAGTGGCTTGAGGCCAGTTATCCTGTCCAATAAAACACAGTTGTGGTCATTTATACGACAAAATATCCAAAAGAGACACCTATGGGGAGATCTTTTCAAAAATCCTGTTTTGTTGTTAGAATCACAGTGAACAAAACATTTTAGAGTACAACCTATTTCTTAAGGTATCTGGGTAAGCTAGATAGTAGAACCAGCTCAGTACTTTCAGAGAAATATGTAATAAGAATCAAAACTTTCTTCCACTTGAAATTATGGGAATTATATAAAGTGGTGACAGCTGCACAACCTGATTTGTTATTTAAAATAAATTCCAGTGAAATTCATTATTTTGACTATAGGAATTCCTTTCAAGATCTGTGAATGTATTGTATATTAAATAATAGTCACAATAATATAATTAAATCTATTTTCCTTTTTAATAAATAATTTTCATTATGAACCATTATTAAATGTATTTTATATACTTTACATTAATCAGTTTAAAGGATTATGGTTTTCTTAAATGTCTTACTTTTTCTTTTTAATATAGAAAATAATTACCTTGTCTAGAAAAGCAGAGCAGTAAAGTGAATCAAATATGATGTAACTGAATTTTTTGTGTGTGCAGGGTCTCACTATGCAGCTTGGACTCGTAATGTTCCTCCCGTTTTCAGCCTCTCTACTACTGGGATTATAGGCATGTGCCATTACACTCAGACTGAAATTCTTTATTCTATATTTGCAGCCATTTTTTTTCATCACAATGAAAAATATTTCATCTATCAATAACAAAACACCTAGTACTAAAAATGTAAGCGTGTCTCATCCCATGTTAGCTGGAAGCTGATCCATATTAACAGAGAATTTCAAAATCATTATATTGAAAACTAGTTTGGAGGTCAGGCCACTGAACAGAGGGAAACTCTTCCCAGTGTGTTACACAATGCATGGCAGGGTGTCGAGCCCTGCGGTGCGGAGGCAGAGAAGCGCTGGCCAACATGGCAGGCTCCTGCATCTTTTCCAGCAGAAACTGACAGGCCCTTGCTTAGCTCATTTCATGCAAGCAGCTTTTAATTGCACAACTTTATACAACTTTATCTTACTTCATGGTTTTGTGGTTTGTTTTTGCTTCTTTGTTGGCACTGGGCATTGATCTTTGGACCTTGTACTTACCATGCAGGCCCAGTACCACTGAGCTATATCCCCAGCTCTCATTTCATAGTAAGCATCGAAAAAAATCATACTTCATGAGTCCCTAGTGCTGAGTGCTTATTTATGCTCCACTAAGGTTGCTCAAATGTTATTTACTTCTTCAGATTTTAAAGGGAGAAAGAAACCAAACTCTTTGAATGGGTGTGAAATGGATATTGGAATAATCATGAAAGACTTGGGAAAATATCTAGAAGAATATTATATA
>PVJA010004660.1:0-40000 GCA_004027025.1 Myocastor coypus | reverse complement strand
ATTTTTTTTTGATTGTTTTTTTGAGATAGGGTCTTGATGTTCAGTTCAGGCTGGCCTTGTGCTCACTTTGGTAGCCCAGGATGGTCCCGAACTCACATCGATCCTCCTGCCTCAGCCTCCCAAGTGCTGGGATTACAGGCATGAGCCACCACGCCTGGCTTAATGTTTTCTTATAGTTTGTATACCAGTCTGTATATATTTAAATATCATACCTATTAGGAGGTGGATATTATTAGGTCATATAGGTATAATTCTAGCTATTCTATTAGACAGAATTCCAATATTTTAGCCTGCATTTTTTCCATTTTCTTTTCTCCTGTTATAAACCTTTTGACCACTTATAAGAGTTGTTTTTATATAAACAGATTTACTTCGTCTCAGATTTCTTTATTTTAAATGAACATTTTCTCTGTTTTTAGAGCTTGCACATTTGAAAATTTCATTCTAATAAAGTAAAATCATTATTTAGGGAAATCTGTATAAGCATTTTGGTTTTTCTTTTCTTTACCATTGGGTACACATGAAAAGTTTATGTTTTATTATCCCTCGAATTTTTTTTTTAATTTTCAAAAATTTAAACAAGTATTACTGCTGGAAAATACATTCAATCATTCTCCTGCTTTAATCTGTTCAAGAGTGGATGCCTATCACTTTAGGTCATCTATCTGACTAAAGCTTTTAGTTCATAATTTACTCATCATTTAGAAGTAGGTGTTGCTCTAAGTCCAGTGTCACTATGCTGAATTTTCGTCTCTCTAGACTCTAAGTATTATGAATTGTGCAATGAATTTTCTCAACTTTTACTTAATCTTCCTTTGAAAATACTGAAGCGATGTTAAGCAAAAATCTCGCTCTGATAGTGAGTGTGAAAGAATACTAATGCAGCTACATTATTATTGGTGCTATTGGGGTTCTATGAAGAAGGCAGAGCTCAAATTCTTTTGAGAAGCAAGGATGCTGTGTAGACATAAAAGTTAAGGTAGCTCTTCACCGTCATCACTCTTGCTGAGGGATCAAATAAGTTCCACAGAAGACAACAGAGTATGTGGCTGACATGTGTCCTTGGGCACCATAAGAACAGGAAGTAATGCTTTAATCATTTCTATGTGTTGTGGTGGAAATCAAGAAAATCCTGAGTACAGTATATACTCTATTCAGAAGCCATTTACCAAAATGGGTAAAAGCCAACATGCATGTGAAAATTATCCCTTGTCCCAAAATAATGGTCTACCATATTGATGGTTAATCTCCAGCAAAGGAAGGTGCATGCGTGTGGAGGAAGTGTTAGACCCTTGCTTATTGACCAATAAATCACATCAGAGTTTACGATTCTCTGTTGTACAAAGTCACAGGTTCATGGTTCTTTCATTAATTATGCAATCCTTGTTGTGATTACAGGTCCAGCCTAACTGTTCCCAACATTCTATAGTGCTTACACAACATATGAATATCTACACAGTTCTATAATGAAAATACAGTTTTGTGGTTTGTGAAATTCTTAGTCGTGTTTCTTCCAAATTTTCTGCATGTTCAAATAATTACAAGAAGAATTATGGGAATACTCGATGCCCCAGTAGATTTATTTCAGGATATTGTTGCTTTTCAAAGGATTGATTATCTTCTAAATACCATCTTTTAAAAATCTTCATTTTCAATCATTCACCACTAAACTTCCCGAGTACTGAGTTATTTGATTTAATAAGAATTTCTAAACTTTCTCAATCCACTCACCAGTAATAAAGTCCTACTAATATTAACTGCTCCACATCATGTGTCCACCACCGTGTTCAGCACATTATGAATACCAGCTGATGCACTGGGTGAATTAGACATTTCCCAGCCTTCAAAGATGGGGCCAATGTCCCACTCCGGTCAGTGGGTGGAGCTGCACCCTGTAGGGTGGTAAGGACTTTTATTTCTGAAATGTTTTCCTTACAATATTGTTTCAACCGTAGCATTTTAATCCTTAATTTTCATTTTTGTTTTGTTTGCTAGAGAGTAGGCCTTCAGTCTCATATGTTTTTCATTTGAATATAGCTAAAGAACAGTTATTAAGTTTTACTGCAAATTTCCTGAAGCATCGTGCTGTCCCGGCAGGCACTAAAGCAACATGGGTCGCTGAAAAATGTAAATTCCACCGTGCTGTTTCAAGCTCTCTTGCCCAGGAGATCAATACGCAGCACATTTATTCCAGTGTCATCCACACTATTTCAGAGCATGAGAAAAGACACACATTTAAATAATTCAGTCATATAAAAAGTGACAATACATAATAATATGGCTATGATCACTGCAAGCATAATGTATGCTAGACTTTGATTATAGGATATAGAGTTTGTTTCTGTGTTCGATTTGAATAGAGTTCACTTAGAATCTAGTGTTTAATTTGACTCTTATTTTTTGTGCTTACGGTATTGGAGATTAAGTCCAGGGTCTCACAATTTCCAGGGAAGTTCTCTAACACTGAGTTATAGCCCCTACTTCTTTAAAGTTTAAATTGCTCTGTGATATCTATTCTGAACTCAGTTTAAAATTATTTGTGAGACATGTATAACAAAAATTTATAATCAAAGTTTACTTCAACTAGTTTTCCAACATTTAAAAGATGAGATCAAGATTATTAATATATAATGTGTTTAAAATTCATTGTTACATTAAACACACATTGCAATTAATATCCCTCAAAATATTACCTAGTGCTACAAGTACACACTTGTACTGTGGTTCACGACACTTTCTGAAGCAGTTCTGCATGTCTGCTTTCATGAGGGACGTTAGTAATGTTGTCACAGCTGCCTCAGTGACCTGCATCTGTCCAAAGATTGTATCTTTCTTGATCATTGAGAGAAGAGGCAGAGGTTGCGCAATGAGAGAGTTAGTGGCTCAGTGGATAGAGATACATGGGAGCATTTTTGCTAGCCTGCCTTTGTGGAAGATTCCACTAGGTAGCAATATTCACCATATTTTAAACCATATTTTCTAACCCCATTAACAAAAATCAATATCTGGAAATATGTCCAAAAGATTTAAGAATGATGGCTAAAATGCTACTGAAGCAAAGTGGCGTACATTGCGAGAGATTCTCCACAGTTTACTACACTACACTTTTAAAAGTTATATATTAATAATATATTTTGATCATACTGTACACAAACAATATTTATCCCAGAGTGAGCAAATCATTTAGGATCTTATAATGAAAAAAACTCTAGCCATGTCAAACAGGCAAAGAAAAAAGACAAATAAAATCATTTTGAAAAAATTTTGGAAAGGCTTAGAGAACAAAAGTGTGAAAATATTTGGATGATTTAACTCTGGGGGAAAGTGTATATGCGTGCTCAGATGTGGACTCAGACTCACTGTGCCTCCTGGAGGTATTGGAAGGGCATGGACCATGCCACGCTGCAAAGATAACCAGACTAGACAGCTGATATTTATTCGTAGAAGTGGAAAACCTGATAATTTGTCTCCAAAAGGAAAAAAAAATACATATTTATCAGTACTTTTATTCCCATGGTTATCTTCTATGTCTGTTTAGAACTGTTACGGGGGGGGCGGGGAGCAGAAATTGTTGATATGTAGTGAAGACTCTTTGAGCTTTATATTATTAAGACTTACTGTTTCATTAGAAAAGCTGTAGGTGTCCTAGGTTCAAGTATCTATGGCATCTTTGTAAGAGTAAGAGAGAAAAATCTCAAGTTGAGTTCTCCCATCTCTGACCTGTTTCCAACTGGTGGCTCATGCAACTTCGAAGAGGAAGCTGCTAATGGCATGGGGTGCAGGTTTCAGTTCCCCAGTTGTGTGCAGTGTCTGAACTTTGAAGAGTTAATGAGAGACAGTTTAGGCAAGGGCAGATTCGAAGCTGGAGTGTCCTTCCTTGGTCTGTGCTTTTGCTATCTGATGTGAGGGCTCTTGCTGACTGCCAGAGTGCAGATTGCCTGCTGGCACAGGGTCCTCGCCTGGGCTTGAGCAGGGACCATCTCCCTGCATTTCTTGCTGTGCAGAGTATCCGTGCTCAGCCCGGATCCTTGAAATTCCCTTGCTCTCATTCCGTAATTTCCGCACACTTCAGGAGGCAGTTTCCAGCTGGAACACGGCTGGGAGTTCCCAGGGTGGCTTTCTTCCTATCGGCCTGCAATTGCTCTTAGTGAAATACTCAAACATCTTGGCAGTGGCAAATGCTAGAGGTCACAGAAAGTGCTATCGTGACCCCCTTATGTCCCCTGCTTTAAAAAGGGCATATGAGAACTTTCCATCTCTTCTTCAGTTGTTAACCTTTGGGTACACAAAATATTAAAGACAAAAATTCTTTTAATATAATCTGCAACAGGAAGAGCAAAAGAAGAACAAGAAAACCGACTGTATTATTGTAGGAATAATGCAAAACTATAGTGGCAGATCCTGTACGCTTTGTAATCAAGACAACAAATATGCTAACTGGATATTCAGTAGATGAAAATAAATGTGTCAATCCTCATAAAATATTCTGGAAGTGGGTGCAAAGAGACCGAGATAGAAAGGACCGGGACCCTGTCCTGCCAACGAGTAGAAAGAAGAATTCTTGGCTGACAATAAACTGATACGCACAAGACGTATTTTACTTTAGCCTTCAATTTTAGTTTCAATTAGTAATATTCTGGCTGTATAGAAATCCACAGGCTCAAATATGTGTGCTTTTGGAACATATTCCAGTTAAGGACAATTAGCATTTGTTTCTCGAAGCACACGCAAGTGCCATGTGGAAAAGACTACAGAGAAGGCAGATGGTATCTTAATGTCCGCAGAGAACAGATAGTTATGATGAGCCTGTCTTCCCTCATCCTTAATGCGGAGAGAAAAGT
Organism: Myocastor coypus; assembly: GCA_004027025.1. Classification (NCBI taxonomy): domain Eukaryota; kingdom Metazoa; phylum Chordata; class Mammalia; order Rodentia; family Myocastoridae; genus Myocastor; species Myocastor coypus. Next base: position 35,159 of record PVJA010004660.1, on the reverse strand, counting down.
GAGAAGTTATGAAATTTCCTGAAAACTGCTGCAAACCACCATTTCAGGTGGGTTTCATGTTTTAACCCAATATAACAGACTGCTTTCGCGTTTCAGCTGGAGTTTTCTTCCGTGTTCGTCATAACTTGCCACGAGTCACAAGCCTCCTGTAAAAACCACCCGGCTTTCCTGTATTCCCTCACACGCACCCAGTGTTAACACTCCTAATTGCTTTCTTTTCACTGAAGTTCAGAGCTGAGAGACTCCTTCTCTGATTGTCTTAGCCCTGCTCGTTGGGCTCTTTCCAGCTGCACTGCCAAGGGTGAGCGGGCGGATGAGTTCGTCATAATCACCACCTCCTTGATTTCCATTTTATACTCAAGACCTATTGTTGCCAATTCATTCGAGAAGGTGTTTTTATTGAAGTGATCCTTAAGTGCTGGCTTCTGCGCTTCGCGAATGCGTTCCTTATGCCACCGACATGGCAGAGGATCACTTGGTGTGATTCCAGGCTCTTATCTAGTTCTGTGGCAGATTCATCCGAGGATTGCTTTTCCTCCACATTAACCAGTGTGTGTATGGCTTGGATTATCCTCTCGTATTTCATAAGCCATGGAGTGGGATTAGGAGGGACCAGGACACAGCCTCAGCCATCAACGTGCTCTAATTCGCTTGCATCTCGGAAATTAGAATCTGTAACTGGGACTCGTTGATGACCAAGTGTTAAATATAATGATGGAGTGTAAGCACTTAATTTTCAGGAAATGAACTTGCTGAAGGCTTTGAACATGCCTTAGCATCTTATTTCAGCTGCTTATTAAACACATATTACTCCTTTTCACAACTGCATACATTTAATTCTACCTTTTTCTCCCGTTTCATAATGAAAGGAAAATGCATTTTTGAGTAAAGTGCTCATGAGTAGCATTCTATCTCATCCAAAGGACTCTCCATACATATTTCCAGAGTTACCAAAAATTATCATAATAAGGAAAAACTGAATAAATCTTCAGACCCCTCTGATGACAAAAGAGTTTCCACGAATTCCCCGTCTCCTCTGAATTATTGACATGCTACTGGCAGATGCAGTTAGTACCCAAATAGAATCTCTGAGTGTTTCCTAACACAACACTCATTTCTTGCATTCAGTTGATGATCAATTCTTTTTTTCAAATATCCTTCAGGGTTTCTGCATTGTAAAACTCCAAATTCTTCTCTGTTCTTTCAATCACCATATTGAACTATTATCCAGAAACATAAAGAATTTTCTTTCTTTCCAAAGCTCGGAAAGTTCTTACTGCTAAATGCAAAATAAACTAATTTTGGAATACTAGAAGGCTGAAGAAATGCAATCTATCATTTCGTTACTTTGTTCAAGAGACTCTTGAAATGTCTCAAATGTTCTCCTGCTTAGTTCCTCTGGCTGCTGACAGAATTTGCCTGGAGTTCTCCAAGGAGTCTGCGTGGTATAACCCATCTTTGCCCTTCCTTCCATGATGACTTTGACTCAACAAATCATGACTTTTCATCAGAAATCACAATGGTTCTTCGTGGTTGCAGGAAAAAACAAAAAACAATAAGCTTAGCTTAATCTTCATGGTCCTTCACGGCATTCGTGGACTTCCTGTCTCCGCCTTCCTCCCATCCACTGGCTGTCATCATGTTGTATCATTTGTTCTTTCCAGAAGTTTTCAATCTATTCCACCTCCACGCTTTGACTCACTGTGTTCTGTATGCCTCGAGTGCTTGTTTCCTACATCCTGTCTCTTTCTCGGAAAAATATTCGCTTTCCTGGACTCACAAATTGTTTTGCTATTTTCCTGTTACCAAAGCTACCCCAGCCTGACTCATGTGATTGCCAGGCCAACGTCCACAGCTCCCTGAGTGATGTGTCTCTAAAGACTGCATTCCGTCCGTGCCCTGATCCCGGGCTTATGGTAGAGCTCCTTTCATATCACTGTAAGTCAGTCACTTTGGGAGCAGCCATTTATCCTCATTCCTCGTTGTACTTAATGTTTTGTCCTAGAACACATTCTTTTTTGCATATTTAATTTCAGTTACTATTGTTGCTCCTTGAGGAAGTCAGCTATTTTAAGAATATAAGCTTTTTGTGGACAGAGATCAGCTTTTTCAACTCTGCATCTTGTAGTTTTTTTTTTTTTTTCTTAGAAGAAAGCATTTGCAAATACAGATATTAACTGAGGTGAATTGAAATGTAAATGCCAAGGGGCTGGTGAGATAGTTCAGGGGCACAAGGGCCTGCCTTGTAAGTGCAAGGTCCTGAGCTCAATCCCCAGTTCCAAAAAATAAAAATGAAATTTAAATGTCTGAGTATACATACTTCGTGAAAAACAACGACGACAGTATCTTTGCTGTCTGCTGACCTGTTGACTAATTTCATTGGTCTTTAGTACCTTTTGTTCATAAAAACATCATAATTTAAGCGAAAGAAATATGAACTTTCCTCTGGAGTAGCTTGAGCTCTGAGCTTAAATATATTAAGCTATGTCTTGGTTTAATAAATGAATCATATTTGTTTGGATAATTTTTCATCGCTCCTACTTGATGTCTGCTGTATTCATCATGAGCATTTATTCTAAAGTGCAGGGCAAATGAAGCGACCTCTTTTTTACCTGACATGTAACAGCATGGAGGCAGCCAGCTTGGAAGGCTCTTTGTAAGGCAGAAGCTACTGTCGCATAGTGGTTGCTCAGATTTGGACATCACTGCTGATTACCTACCAGACACACGGCACCATTGCTGCAGGCACCGCTTCAGTCACTCACAGACGTGAAGCTGCAGGGGAGGCTGGCGTGAGGGCAGTGACCCCATCGGAGTGTGATCTGTGCCTGCACCAGCCTGCCGCCCCTGTGAGCCCCGTCCCCCCTGCAGCACCAAACGTGGGGGAAAATGACTGAGAGGCACTAATGCTAGAAAACAGGCTTAGGATCAGCAACCCGACTTCTCTTATTATGAAGAAATGTCGGGGCCAGCGAGATGGATCAGCAGTCTAAAGCACCTGCTTAGGGGCCTGGCAGGATGGCTCAGTGGTCTAAAGCACCTGATTAGGAAAGCTTAGGCGGCTGCAGGGACCACGGTTCGATCCCCGGAACCACATGCTGTGCCAGCCATAAAAATAAGTACACAAACAAACAAAAGTTCTGAAACAAGAAAAAAAGAATAAAGTACCTGCTTAGGAAAGCTTAGGCAACCGCAGAGACCATGGTTTGATCCTCAGCACCACATGCAGCACCAGCCCCATGCCCAGGGCAGGCTGACTGGCCATAAGAGAAGTAAAAAAAATAATAATAAAGAAACAAGAAATGTCACCAGTCGGGGGCAGCAACTCGGAGTGGTGGCCATAAAGATCAAGAACGGAGCTCTGTTTATTATGTGAGGATCAAGGAGCAAAGGAAAATGAATGACTTGGCGAATATCGTGTCCTGAAAGAGCTTCCGGTCACGGAGCTGTGGTCCACAGTCATGTGTTCTGTGGGGTTCAATCCAAATGAAATCTTCCCTTTGGCCCATCATGGCGATAAACTGATATTTCCAACACTCTGGGTTGCATTCATCTGATATACAGTTATTTGTGAAATAGTTTACTCATTGATCATAAATAAAAAGTATCTAATTACACTAATTTACCCCTCAATATGTATGTATGTATTTATTTATTTACCAGGGATCACACTCAGGACCTTGTACTTACAAGGCAGGCAGGCATTTATACTGCTGAGCTATATCCCTAGCCCTGCTCTCTCTCTCTCTCTCTCTCTCTCTCTCTCTCTCTCTATATATATATATATATATATATATATATATATATATATATATATTTTTTTTTTTTTTTTTTTTTTTTTTTTTTTTTTTTTTTTTTTTTTTTTTTTTTTTTTTTTTTTTTTTTTTTTTTTTTTTTTTTTTTTTTTCCTGTGGGACTGGAGTTCAAAGTCACAGCCTTATACGTGCCAGGCAGGCATTTCTGCCATGGAGCTATCTCCCTCACCCCTCTAAATGTTAATTAAGTAATTCTTAAAAACTGACAAAGAATGACAAAGGCAACTGTAGTTTAAGTGAAAAAAAAAAATCAGATTGCTTTCTGAGGAACTGCTGAGACAACGCTGGTTACTAAGCAGCTTAAGGGCCCCGGCTAAATGTGTAATTGTCTGACACTATCTGCTGGCATTATCTGTGATTAGAGATGTAACCACAGGACCCGACTCCTCATTAGTGTAGAGAGAGCAACGGTAAGGTTAATTTCGCCACACGGCTATGAATGACAGATGAGAGAATCATGAAATAACTTGTTGGCATTTTGGGAAAATTTGTTACCAGTAACACGTAGCTCATGCCCTTTTAATATGGTCTTACACAGTAGTTTCAATTTTTCTACTCAGCTTTTGTTCCTACATCACTGAAAAATCTGTAGTCATCAGAGGCAATCTTGCTCTTTGTTTTTAGCTTGTATGTTTACACTTTAGAGGTCAGGAAACCTTTGGACGTGAAAGTCCAAGGGCAGATTCAGTTGTGACAGAAACTGGTGTGGATGCCTCAGGACCCGGTCCCTGGTACCAGGATAGCCAGTGCCCTGTGGGTACTGTGAGCTCCGTGAGAGGAGCAAAACGTATAAGGCTTACACCCCGCATTTCACAAAACTTCCACCGTATCTTCCTCTACTTTATTTTGTGTCCTTAACTCATATTCACTGAAATACTAAATTGTTATAAAAAGAAAAGAAAAAATATGGTGTTGATTATTTGAAATCATTTGGCTTCTTCACGTTCAACTTTCCTCTCTACTTATACACAGCTCCACAGCTTAGAAAAGAGGTGAGAATAGGTTTTTAGACATTCTAGTCAAACAGCCTAATAGAAGCACCTTTTGAAGTTATAAATCTTTCATTTTCAATCTATGTCATGTAATACCACTTCTAATGATGGAGTCATCATGTGTGTGTGTGTGTGGGGGGGGGGTTCTGCCATAGCCTAGTAGGGCATAATGCTATGCAAGTGTTTGTGACATTCAGAAATGTTAAGTGCTTATTAGGAATGCTTCACATCTTCCCATAAAGGTTTAATGTTTCCAGAAAAACGCATCTCAAGTCCCAAGGGATGAGTAAGCAAGCCTCAGCCCAGGTGGACAGCGCGCTATAGCCAGCTCTCTACTGAGAGCCTCCTGCACCTCCTTCCCAGCATGTGTGACGCAAATCAGAGCGCGGCTTGAGAATCTGAGCTACCGGTACTTGGTGCTTGGAAGGATCAAACAATTCCAGCATCCAGGAGGACAGCTTCCCAGTCGTGCACTTTTAAAATTTTGAACCATGATGTAATTCTTCACCCAGAAAGTTCTTTCTAGGTCTGCCCATCTGAAACTCACATTATTGTCATCCAGTGCTTACAGGGATGAAAGATAGGATTCCCTAACTAAATGGAGAAGTGCAAAATACTCCTTCTTCTACTGCAGTTTTCTTGTAGTTTTTAAGTTATGAAAGTAGAGGGATTTAAAGAACTGTAATAACACACTTAGTTTATAAGGCGTACCACGTTCTCTGGCTCTCGTACACAAAGTGCCAGGTCTGCATGGTTGTCAGCTGTTGGGTACATGATGTGAGCATCAAACGCCTCCTTTGTGAAGGCAGAGCTCACTCCTTATTTTTCCTTCTGTGTCTCTGTTTGCTCCTATGTCAAATGCAAAGTAGATAAAAGGACCCAGAAGTTTTTCTGAAGAGTTAATGAAACAATACCGTCAGGTATAGGATCTGGTCCACAGACACTGGGAACTCAAGTTAATGATGTATTTTTATAGTACTTCAACTTTAACCTCTTACACATTTTCTTTTCAAAGATGTTTTCCCTAAAGGAAGAACCACGATCCCTTCTTTTCTCCCTACCTCTCCATATTTGTATACAAACTTTTGTGTCATGTCCTATGGAGGCAGCATAAAAACAGTGCCTAAAAATTAAGGTCTTTTAACTCCCAATTTACTTGGTTTTCAAATTGAAGCAAAAACTTCAGGCTTTGAAATCTGACACAAAGGTGTGGTGCTGTGTGTCTGTAATCCCAGTACTTGGGAGGCTGAGGCAGGAAGATTGCCATGAGTTCAAGTCCAGACTGAGGTGCACAGAGTGAGAATTTGTCTCAGTAAGTAAACAAACCAACCAACAAATACTGTAGAAGTCAAATATGGTTACTTAGGAGGAGGGAAATAATGCTACATCCTGTGAGGTCTAAAGGAAGTGTATGGATCTTGGTAATCTTATACAAATCTTTTACAATTAAATTGTCAGTTGCTGATTCCTTGCTGTCATTCTGCAATAAGATCCGGAGGAGGCAGTCACCAGCCTCTTTCCTGACTAAAAAGACCTCATGAGCCTGGGGTGAGGGAGAGTAGCAAGGTGTCTCACAGCCTGATGGACAGAGCCACTCTCTATCTGCTTAACATATTGTCACAAAGTCAGGCACGTGGGAGGAAAGGAAAGTACACGGTGAGTTGGGGGGTTCTTCCCGGTGGACCCCAGGTTGGACGCGGCAAGGCAGGAAGTCACCACGCAGAAGCGATCCTCCTTTGCTTCTACAAAGAGGTAGAATTTACGCTCCACAGTGGGTGCTCACACCTGCGTGCGCAGTGGAACGCCTCCTGGTGTTTTCCAAGGGCTGAGGAGGAAGCGGCACACCTGCGTGCTTTTGGCCAGCGTGGCTGCGTCTTGTCCCTGCCAAATGTTTTCAAATAAGTATATTCCGAAGCAAATTTTACATAAAACCCAATAAAGCACCATTCCATTCCGCTCACGTTATTCCTGGTGCTTATGCTTTATGCTTACTGTGCTAACAAGAATGGGCACAAGAAAACTTCTTTTTTTCTCTCTCCCAGCTTCCTGAAATACATGTAGTAACGGAGATTTGCATTCTTCAACAGAAAGACCGCTTTTTGTGGGTTTTCTTGTTTAAAGTAAGAATATGAAAATTAAACAATAACTCGTAGCAGGACACTGTTTCTGAGCAATTATACAGCACCTCGGGGGGTGTGTTTAAGCCGCAGACCGAGTGGCTTTCTCCACTTCAGAGCGGTGTAATAATCCCCCAGAAACGCACTGCCTGCCGCGCTGTGTTAATATTATGAAATTGAATTCATCCAGACAAAGGAATTCACGTAGATCCGTGCTTTTGCCAGGCAATATACATATGGCAAAACATGAACAGAGTCTTAAAATGCAGGTTCTTCGAACACTTTTTGTTCCCTAGCCCAGCTGGGTATCTCATGCTGTGGCTGTAGCTAAACTTGTAGGGCTGGGGACAAAGCTCGGTGGCAAAACGCCCGCTGGCCAACGCAGCATCCCTGGGATGACAGCCCAGCACCACCAAAATAAACAAGCGAAATACAGTGGCAAGTGTGTGATGTATTTCTTGAAATACATTAAATAATTAAAACGAAACAATAGATCAGAGGATGATTGTGTTACAGTGGTTGTAATTTATGGTGTATAAATTTACTTGAATGTAGAATACTAAGAAGCCAATGAATAATGTTTCATACATTAAAAAATAGCATCGTTTATGAAAACACATGACACCAGAAAAGAATTCTACTCTGTCTAGAAATCTCCCTTTTGACAATGCTTAAAAAAAATGCTTCGATTATTGCAGGGTAATAGCTTGACTATAAAGTCTGCTGTTAAAAGAGCAGGTTCCTGTACAAATATTAATCTTACAATATTACTGCTAAATATTCAGCTGATTTGAATATTAAAATAGCCGTGAGGCTCTTCAATAAAATATGTGATTACAGAAATAGTGCAGTCCCTTTTATCATACCAGGCATAACCCTTTCATATATTTTATAGTTGCTTAAGTTAAGTAAATACACTAATTTATAATAGTGGCAAAGTTTCCAGTTTAATTTTGGGATTTCAGAAAGTTTATTACTATTATACTTCTACTTTTTAAGTTGCATCAGAATCTTTATTCTAATGTTTTAACTGTTGAAAATTCATAACAGTCTTTTCAAATTACTTTGTTACTAAATTTTTACTTTTACTGGTCCACCTTTGCAATCAAATATTATTTTAGTTGGTAGAAAAACATGTGTGAGACTATCTTAAATAATAATAGTTAACATAGTAAATTTTTCATGCTAGAATCTGTTCTAAATATTTTCAGATATTGAATCTTTTAATCTGGACAACTAACCAGGAAAGCAAGACTTATCATTATTCTCGTTTTATAAGGGAAGCAAGTGAGTCTGGCCATATCTCAGTGATCCATTCCAGATCGTTGAGCTAGAAAGAGACACAAGACTGTGGTCAATATGGTCAGATGCTCGAACTTGCACTTATCTACCCTTGACATGTATTTAATAGAAGTGAATATCAGCTGAGCAGGATTATTTTTAGAAGTATATACTTATGAGAATTGTGCAGGCACTAACGTTGCAAAATAGACGTCTTTTTGCATGTGAATGAGTTTACAACAGTTAACTATGAACTTGGGTCTTGGTCAGCTATTTTACAACACATTCCTTGTTTTTGAGTGGTGACTTGCGCTGAGTATAGAAAACTGAAGGATTTGCTTAAAATTTCTTCTCTGTATCTTTCTCTATGCCACTGCTGCAGCCAGGAGAGCTCAAGTATTATTTTAGAGGTGGCAGGTGTTTCCTGTTCCTTCACCTTCCCACTCGGGTCTTTTTCTGCACACCAACTTCTCCTGGGTCCCTATCTTTCTGTGCCCCAAATTAGCTTTCTCCATTCTCACTTCTGTTATTTCTTGCTCTTATTTCCTTAGTCCCTTTCCTGCCACGGGGACACAATATCCGGCACACATAAATTAAAGGAGGAGAGCTTGGCTAAGGACCACAGTTTCTATGCATGACCAGCTCGTTCCAAGGCAGAATGAGGATGATAAAGGAACCTGGGAGAAGAAAAGAGGCTCAACTCAAGGCAGCCAGGAAACAGAGAGACAGAGGAAGCCCTGAAAAAAGCTTCACCTTCCAGCCCCAGGCCCAGTGACCACTTCCAGCAAAGCTCTACCTCCCCACCAGGGGTCTCCTCTCATTCATCCATGGTCCTATGCCCTTCCAAAATCTTTTCCCTGAACCCATGAGCCATTATGGGAACATTCTACATATAAACCATGCACTTAGGAAGACTCAACAAAATTAGACCATATTCAAAATTCCAGCCATTAGGGTATTGTAGAATTGTCGCATGCAGATAACCACCTCCTAAAATTTCAGTTAGGAAAATATGCAAGAAAATAAGTGAGCATCCACACTGTGTGAAGCCTGTTGGTTAGGCAGAAGCCCAAGTGCTTGAATGTAAAGCGACCTTCACTTAGTTGTTTTAACTCTAAAAGAATTGGGTAAATTCCAGCATCCATCTAGGTCTGTTTTCTCATGTATGTATCTCAAAAATAAGACCTACCTCACTGGTCTGCAGGGATTAATTTGTAATGCATGGAAATTACGTAATACATCAGAGATACTCTGCAAATGAAACCATTTGTCCTCTTCTTGAATATTCCCACTGGTGAAAACCATATTACAGTTCCTTCTATGAAATATCTCTTGTACTAGGCTCTGACCTGTCTCCCTTCTGGCTATTTCTTTCCTTTCTGAGCTCACCTCTGACTCTTTGCTGTCCATGTTTAACTGATCCATACAACCACATGCAAGTCCCAGAACCTGTTCTGCTCTCCATCTCTTCTCATTTATAAAATTCATATAATACATGAAAATTTAACCTTTTCTCATGTTGTCACTCCATGACTGTGATGTTGGGAACAAAGCGCAGTCAATTATGTATTTTTCTTGCCCAAACTGTTTTTCAAGGCACAGTGAGAAGAAAGCAATCTTCTCAGGTCCTTTTCATGCCCTCAAAGGAAGGGAATGCATTTAATTTTTAAATGGCATCCTTAGTGTATGTAAAGTGGAGGGGACCTGAAGAACTTGGGTGTGGAAAAGGGTTCTGCCTTGCTGGCTCTTTGCCCTGTGTCTTCGGCGCGTCATCTGTCCTCTGCTTCCCTGTTGCCAGTGTCTCTTAAAAGATTGCTGTGAAGTCACTGGAATTCATGAGGCATCATTTTAAAATCATTAGCGCGTGAGGGAGTGTGGGGAAGAGATTTGAACAGAGGTAAAGCACGCCATGCCTGTGCACCAACACTTCACAATGGGTGGAATCTTTATGTCCTGCAAACGTGGACTAAGAAAGAGGTATCTAAGGAGTGTGTGGTGTTTCTGATAACATAATACCCTATGTTCTTCAAAGGCATGTCTTGTACATATCACCTATAGAGTGTCCCACAGCCTTTGTTCTTAATGATACTATTCTTTTTTCCTATAAGTTTTTTTTTTAAATAACTTTTTGAAGCCACATGATGGCTCTTATGGGCAAATGTTCAAGTTCATGTAAAGTCCCTCTTCCGCTGGAACATCACATGTAGAGAAAATCCAGTATATTGGCACCTTCAGGTGCCTGTGTTTTTCTCTTTCCTATTTATTAGAGAACCAGTTAGCCTGATAATCAGTAAAATGCCATCCCATCTAGGACAACGGGACTCCAACTGCATCATGTAACCAAAAACGACAACACAATGTACCACAGGAAATAGTTTGAATGAACTTTAAGAAGCAATGCACAAAATTCTATTGTTTGAAGAATAGTGCAAGCAGGGTAAGTTCCTATAGATGATTGATGGATTGATTGATTGATTGATTTTTCTTATGTGAAATTTGAGCATTATGTTTCCTGGGGAACTGTGAGTAATCTTTCAGGTAGTCACTTGGCACAATGCTTGTGAGCAGTGACATGTCCCTCTCGTCCTCCCCAAGGGCATTGAAGGTTAATCCATTGACTTAGAAATGTCAGTGACCATTGCACATTACACTGTGTGCAAATTCATTTATCTGTGGCACAATTGTCACTTTTCTGCTTTGAACAGAAATTACTTTTTTGTGTTTAATCAGTGTGAAGAATACAGTACAGAGTCACATCAGGTGTGTCAGCATACCTGTAGAATTGATGGAATTACTCTATTATTCCACAAACAAAGGTATTCATACACCCTAAGTTACTATAGCTTTCCGTTTTAAAATCTTCTTTCTTCTAATTGGACTTCCTCCCTACTGGGTACTGATGCATGTTATCCTTCTGACTCCAACATACCTTCCCATTGCAAATATGTATTCTATCTTATACCAGAAAGTGATATGAAAAGCTAAACAGTAGCCTTCATTTAACCTTACATGTATTTTATGTTGGAGTTTTTCACTGGCAAAGTGAATGCAAACTTGCTGATGAGATATATTGTGACATTGACTTTAAAATTTTTTATCAGCTATTTAAAAGGTTACAATAAATTTTCGCATTTAGTCATTTTTGAAACTTTTCTTACCATGAATTCTATATGGGGGAAAAAGACATAAATAATGCTTTTGTACAACAGATTAACTTTTTTTTATTGTGAGCATGACTATATTTTAGTTACATGCTTTTTACCTCTAACCATATCCAAAATTCTAAGTGAAAAAGGAAAGAAGACATGACTTTTTATTTTTTATGTTTCTTTTCATTTTTAAATAATATAAAATATTCATAGAAAAAAGTGTTAGAAATTGTACAAGATTTCACTTTAAAAAGTAATAGGAACTCAACTATGGTAACTTTATTATATGATGTTATCGCTAAATTAGTTGTTCTGATTGCCAGATATAGACTTTATTTCTGTTCTACCTACTCTCATTTGTTAAATTGGACATTGGCAACATTTTAAGTATTTTTTTTTTTTTTGCCTGCTGATGAGAATCTCTTGAGAACATAATTTTTCCTTTAAAATTTTTCTATATTATTCATTTTCTATGTTTATGTTTATCCAGAAAACATCAGAATAATTGACAAACCTATTTGAGCAGAAAATTAAACAGGAACATTCTAGATGTTCCAAAGACAAGAGAGGTCATGATAGGTGGAAAACCAGGGAGATTGGCATCAACACATTTAGTGTTTTGAATTCAGAGATGTACCCAGGGAGCTGTAATGTGTGGGTGAAAGGGGTCAGGCAGGTAAAGAGGATCAAGGAGATAGGAAGTTATTCAATCATGTTCCTATATATATATAGAGAGAAGTCATAACTGTGTGAATTTATGCACATATGTATACAAAACTCCTGACGTATCATAACATACATTTTCATACAGATTCTATATATACCTATGTAAAGTAGATAGTTATGCACAACCTTTTATGCAGGGAATACAAATAAGATACTTCCTCCCAAAAAACATTTCCAGCCTAGCATGAAAGATGAATATAAATAAGCCTGACACAGATACAATTTGAAACCATTCCTGTGGTGGAGAAGGAGATGTTGAAGGTTTGTTTTCTTGCTCCACTGTGAGAAGCAAAGGAAGAACAAATTTTAGAACTATTACAGTTGTCTATGAGGGGTTGGGAGATAACTCCGTGGCACAAGTGCCTCACTGGCAAGTGCAAGGTTGTGAATTCAGACTCTGGTCCCACAAGAAAAAAGAAAAATTACAGGTGTCTATAAAGGTCATTTTGATCCTTCTCTAGAATATCTTTTAGTGAACTGTATATGGCAAGCTTTGTCACCATGAAATTCTTTCTTTGTTCTTTGTCCTAGAAGTATTTTCCCTTCTTCTTTGAACTTGCAAGAGAGTTTTTCAAGGTATGGCAGTTTGGGCTGGAATTTGATTTGTTGCAAGAAATGATGTTCTTTGCTCCATGCTCTTCTTGACTGGACGGTTTGTGAAGAGAAATCTGCCATTATTCTAATGGGTTTTCCTTTGAATGTGATCTGTTTCTTTTCTCTAGTGTCTTTTAGTATATTGTTCCTGTGCTGAATTTCTGGGATCTTGATTATTATATGTCTGAGTGAGGTTTTAATTGGGTTGATGTTATTTGGAGTTGTATATGCTTTGGTTATCTGAATGTCAAATTGTTTTCCAATATTTGGGAAGCTTTCTGCTATTACTTCTGCCCATATTCTTTTTATATCATTTGTATTGATTCCTTCTTTCTCATTGATAACTATTAGTCTTATTTTGTTAATCTTTGCATCATCTTGCAGTGTTGAATTATTTTTTCCTGCATCCCAGTTGTTTTTAAGAGAACTTTTCTTACCTTTTCACTAGCTGCACTGGTGTCTTTGAGTCCTGAAAGTCTATTTTCACTTTAAAATAATTTTGCCAGCTTGTGAGGCTTTAATTTTCTGCATAGCACTTTGAATCTGCCTCATATATTCTATATTTGCTATATTCTATATTTGCTATATTGCTCATTCAAAGTTTCCATCATTTTTCTCTTCTCCTCTATATTTTTATCAGTATCTTCTGTAAAACATTTAGTATTTCTTTTGTTACAGGTTTTATTTCTCTTTTTTGCTTCAGAAATTATTTCTAGTCTGATTTCCTCTATACGTTTTTGCAGTTGTTCCTTTACTTCAGATGCTATTATCTCAGAGAGTCAAGGTGTGTGATTTGTAATTTCTTCTATGCTATTGTCTCCTGTATTTGTTCTGGGTGGGCTTGTGGGACTGAAAGCACATTTTGCTCCTTCTCTTTATCATTTTCTATAGCTCTGCCTTCTGAACTTTGGTGTAGAGCTTTGGTAGAGTTCTTAACTTAGTATCAGATCTGGATCTACCAAGTTCAAACTCATTCAGGTGGGTGTGGCTTGGTTCAGACTGCCCGCTTCCATTTCTTCCTGCTGCAGTCCTTGGAGGTGAGCCTGCTGTGCCACTCTGGCATGATGTTCTGCTCCAGGATCAGGTAGATAGCTCTTGTCTCTAGCCTCTCTGTAGGGAGTTCTGTGGCAGTTTTCTACACTGGGCCCTTGTGATGGGTGAAGTTCCACCCACATGCCAGGCTTTCTGGCTGGGTCAAATAAGTTTCCAGTAGGCCCATTGTGGTCTACCTCACATGCTGAGCCTGGTTGCTTGGTCAAATGCACTTCTAGTGGGCCCAGGAAATTCTTCCTAGAGTTTAGGATGAGGCCTGACTGTCATCCATTCTGGAAAATGCCCCTAAGAGATGGTGGTGGTGCTGGTGGATCTCATGGTAACAGGCAGGATATAGAGGAGAGCTGAGCTGCTAATAATACTAAATGAAGAGATAATAAACTGATATAAAAACTTACAAGTTCTCAAAATTCGGTGTCAAATCAATCCAAACCTTAGTTTATATAGCTTATAAAAGAAGAAAATCCATTTTTTATATAACAGTATGGGGGACATACTAAAAGCATCCAATTATGCTATTCTTGATAAGTGTAAAGTTTCATATCAATTATAATTTTCAATATTTTAACAATTTATTCATGTAGATAAACACTAACAAAGCTCTGATGTGCATTTTACTTAGGAAGCACTGCACATGAAGTTTTTATAGAAAAGGGCAGTCAAATTAATCCATCGTATTCAACCAGGCAAGGCTAACACACACTCTCTCTCTCTTTCTCTCTCTCTTGAAGATCTCCCTCCTACCAGTAGGTGAAGTATTTCTCAATGAATAACAAATTCAGTTTGACCAATGAGGAAAGTCAGACTAATAGCCAGGCATTCCTACTGCATAAAATAAGAAGAGACATAGGGTGCACTATTTATCCACGTTTAATAAGAACATTTGAGGGGTCGGAAATAAAAGAAATTATGAATTGTTACAAAAAAAGGAAAAAGGACTTCAAGAGACTTTATAGGGTAGAATTGACAGTTAAATGCACTCAAGGATGATGAATGTGTAAATGTATTGCTCATGGACATTTTTCATGGCAGAGGAAACCAACATATCCAGGGCTATTTCAGGGAAGGCAACAAGTCAAAATACACCACATCTCTGAAGGTAGAAGCTGAACTAGAAGTGAGAAGCTAGCAGAAGAGAGAGCAAACATTTTTAAAAGAAAGTTTCTTATGACTACTTTAAAAGAGAGGCAGAGAGTTCATACAACTCAGGCTTAAGTTTATACTATAAATTCATTACTTCACTTTGCTGAAATCTAGCTGTAACTATCTTTTGTGTGGGATACTCCAATATCTGAAGAAAGAGAAATAGGTGCAAGTAGAAAGCTAGCTTTTGTTTCAGGTTTCTAGTAGTACTCCTTTTAATATAACTAGAAAATATAATTGTGTAGTTCAAAAGTTGTGTTCCAAGATCTTTTCTGTCTTTCCATTCCAACAGTAAATTAGTTGAGCGGAGGACCTCTCCATGGGCATAACAGATAGTACTTGATTTGATCCAATGATACACCTACTTTAATTTTGTCACTTCACGAAGCTCAGGCTTCTTTCTTTAAAGTTGAAACTTTTTTGGTATTAAGTACAAAAACCAAAAGTACACTGCCTTTCCTGTTAGTGAATTATTTAAAAATTCCTATATGAAATTCGGATTGGAGCAAATAATTTCCATGTAGATCATGGAAATGAAAATTCTGCTTGTTCCCTCAATTTGTCCCCAGGTAATTTATCTTTTTCAGTATCTTTCCCTCTATTGATGCTTCTTGGAACATATTTTGTGAACTCTTGTTTCTGAACAATTCTTATAGTACCTGGAGAAATGCAAGATATCTTCTAGATTTATTGAGTGAAACAATGAATTATTTTATTATTTCATAATATTTTAAGATCAAAATAAACTCACGTTAAGCTAATTAAAATGACCTATTAATAAATAAATTCATCGCAGGGTGTGGTGGCGCACGCCTGTAACCCCAGCACTCAGGAGGCTGAGGCAGGAGGATTGGTGCGAGTTCGAGACCAGCCTGGGCTACAAAAGTGAGCTCAGGACCAACCTCAACTGCATAGCGAGACACTGTCTCAAAAAGACAAAACAATAAATAAAATAAATAAAATAAAAAATAAAAAAATAAATAAACTTCATCTTGTCAACAAGATTTTGCAAATGTCTTCTTTCCACTATGAATAGGATCTTATGCATAACTATCAGGGTTCAATATAAAACTCAGTAACTAGACAGGCATTGCTTTAAATTATTGTTTCATTATATTTTAATTTCCATATTGTTTTGATTTTTGAGGTGGGCTCTCACTGTGCAGCCCAGGATGGCCACAGACTACAGGGGTCCTCTTGCCTCGGCCTTCTTAGTGCTGGGTCAACAAGCATGCGTCACCACCTGCAAATGCATTACTGCTCTGAATATGTTGTATATGTATAGAATTTGAACTAGTCTGGCTCTCTGGGTGAAATCAGTGTTAAGTTCATACATGCCATATGAGATGTTTGAAGTTAGCAGTGTATGTAATAAATTTCTAAACTGTAACATATTCCTTAAAAGGTTCCAGCACTTTTTTGTTTGTTTGAACCATAATTCATTTGTAGAAAAGTGAAATTGAATTGTTTCACTGTAACTCCCAAGTGGCAAATCATTTCAAGAGGTTTATGAATAGGCACATTTGCACAATCTGATTGGCTACCCTAGAGGCAGAACCAATTATATTATGCTAATGTGCGTATTATGCTCAGAAATCGGAATGAAACTTACCATTCTACTACATCAACGTATATTGTCTTCTGAAGATTTAAGCATCTAGCTGTCAACTTTGCATGAAGAGATGTTTTAAAGGTTTGTAATTGTCAGGTTTAGGCAGCTTGAAGCATTCTTACATTTCATAATAATGATTGAATCCTTCCTGTGACGGTAAATACAAAGCTGAACACAGTGATAACCTTGATTACATCTAACAGGATTTTGGAGCACTCAGAAAAAGACTTTGGCAGCTTTATATGAAGCTCTTAACAACTTGAGGAAAATTATTTGGAAATTTACTCGTTAAAAACTTACTAGCAAAGCATTTGTTTGTATTATCTAATAAAATGAACTACCCGATATATAATTTTCCCAGGGCATCTAGTTATGGTCTAAAATGGGGTATTTTTTTGACACAATTTATCAAAGAATGCTATTTTATTTTATCACTCATCTGTTAATTTAAAATAGAGGGTTTCCTTTTTGTTGTTTTATGTTAGGGAAGGGTCCTCAAGGTCTACAGGGTCTCACTACTAGATAGGACTCATAATGCTCCACCTGTTTACAGCCTTCCAAGAGCTGAGATTATAGGTGCTCTGTCTCTCTGTCTCTCTCTGTCTCTGTCTCTCTGTCTCTCTGTCTCTCTCGCTGTCTCTCTCTCTCTCTCTCTCTCTCTCTCTCTCTCTTTCTCTATGCCAGATGGCTCTACAAAAGTGATCACTTGTCTAAGTAAAACATTTTATTCTAAAATTCCAGCCCTTACTCTTTTTTTTCTTTTGTAAACCTTTAAAGTTGAGTAGACAAAACTAAGTACTGCTAATACTCTCATCTAGTATAATGCTTTCTAAATATCCAAAGACGCTAACTATCCCTTGTTTCACCTGACAAAAGGCATATGCTACATACTATAGATTATTCAGTTTTTCTTTTGGTGGAGATATAACAGACATAGATATGAAATTCCTTTTTACATAGAAATAGCTCAAATTATATATATATATACATATATGCCAGATGGTTCTATGGGGTGATCACCTGTCTAAGTAAAATATTTTATTCTAAATTTCAGTGAGCCTGGTGCCTTGAAGTAAGGAATATTAAATATTTTTGTATTGTGCTAAGATACAAATGGTGATCTTAAGATATAAAAGAGCTTGTTGGACACTTTCAAGGTGTCTTCTTAATACAAGGAAAGTAAGACATTTGCATGTTGGAGGTAAGCAGCTGTTTATTCGACTCCATGATTATAGCTATTCTTCTGTTTAGGCAATACGGTGTATCAAGGAAAGAAAGGAAGGTACCATTTGAGAGAGGAATGTAATAAAATATAGTGACATTTACTGGTCCTTAATACTCCTCCTATGTTATTTTTGCTAGTTCATTAAATGGTTTTCCTTTTCACTTTAATTTTCATTGATCCCTAGTGCATACGAAAGCCTTTACATGGCTCAACTCTTTAATTTGTTATTTCAGTAATTATTGTTCTTGTGTTATTTATTAAGACTTTTTTTTCATCAAAATGTTTTAAACATAGGATGTAATCTGGTATGGAAGCATTATATTAACTTTAAAAATCTCTTGCTTTAATTTACAAGACTTTTTTTTCTAATCTCATTATGGGAGATTTAACAGCATAACTCTCATTTACACAAAAACAGCCTGCTTGGCCTCTCCGTGTAGAAAAATTAGCATCTGCATTTTAAAGCACTAAGCCTTTTTAATATTCCCCTGATAAATCAGCTTTTAGGATTCATCCAGCAAAGAGGTATGGGGACAAACTGTAAACACTTGGCTAAGTGGTTACAGATACATAGGCAATTAAAATGAGGTAATTTTGTTTGTGGAAGGGGTTTGGGCTTAATTTGAATCAGGCGACAGGTGTCAGGGGCTCCGCTGGAGATTCCACAGCACAGGGCGGTGCACTGCAGACAGGACAGAAGGGGACTCGGGCGCTCGGGGTGCTCTTTGCAGCAAACGTGGTGGTGATGGAAGCCCTGGAATGAAATGGACCGACGAGTCACGGTGCGGCTTAGGGAAAGGAACTGCGGACAGAGCAGGGAAATCCTTCTTCGGGGGTTTGTATTATTTCAGGGCAGTGTGTAATGGTTTAGGGACAGGAAATAACACAGAACAGAAGGAGTGCAGCACGCGGACCTTCTGTCTCCCAAGACTGAGTGTTCTATTGTGTCATAGCATGAATGCTGCTGCTTTTGAAAATCATAACAACTTAGAAGACCTAAGAAACTTCTTAAGAGCTCTTCAAATTCAAGACAGTCATCATTCATGATGAACCTTTGGCTTTTAACTTCCGAAGGAATTCTCTCTCACACAATTTTCAAATACATAGAATGAAACTGAGCTCTGCTTTCTTTGATCTGATCTCAGGTTTTCCTTGACCTTTCGTAGCCTTTAGTATAGCAAGGGCCTCCTCCACTCCATCCTCTGGAAACTTTTCCAACTCAGATGCTACTTCTTAAAATTCTGATGGTGTGATTGCTGGTTCTTCCAAATTTCCTTAGCCTGCATCCAACATTTGTCCACTCTTGTACAACTCCTTTTATTACTCATCAGAAGTTCCACCCCATAAATGAGAGTTGCATCTCTTTCTTTAAGTATCCTTAAAATATTGGCCCCGGAAGATGTTCATTGTTCAGTTTCCTACTAGTTGTACCATACTTCTAATATTTTAGGTCATGTATCATCGCATTATTTTCCTCAAAATTTTTGAGAATTTATTGGCAAAAATAAAAACCTTTTTACATGGAGATGTCTATTTAAAATTTTAGAAACAATTTTATTTTTAATTTAATTTTTAGTCATTTTAATGAGAAAAAGAGATAGAATAGAAATGAAACTCTTTCAATGCGGGTTAGTAGTATAACTTATTAATGAGTAATACATGACATATTGTTGTCTTCATAGTAATAGTTCAGAGGATAAGACCCAGACGTGGTATCTTGTCTAAATAATATTAATACAAACTTTTCTTCTCAGTGCCATAAGAGAAAGTAGCTGTATATCTAACGTACCTTTCTTTTTGTGTGTATGTTTGTGTGTGTATGTTGTATACCTTTCTTTTTCTGTGTATGTTTGTGTGTGTATGTGTGTTGTGTGTGTATATATATTTCCTTCCCCCTTTTCTTTGCACTGCAACACTGTCACTCTGTGCAAGAATCTTAGAAATAACATTTCCAGACTCTCTATAAAGTAGTCCTAGTGTTGGTTCATTGGCAAAATGGAAATTATGACACCAGGGTGTAGCGGTAGTTCTTTTATTGTAGTCAGAAGCCCTAGGGTCATACTTACATCAGTATTCAATAAAGCATAACTAACATAAATAGTACACAGTAAATTTAATATTGTTAGAAAAATATTTATTATGCCCTCAGAAAGGAAGCACAGATAGCAGGGGGAAACGGTTAATGATGCTATGGATGATTTTAGGTGAAATCGTGTAGCTTCAAATTTATGGTGGTGCCTGGAACAGACTGAGAAAATGCGACACTGTATGGCAAATTAGGCACAGTAATGAACCTCGACCATTATTCAGCTTTTATCAAAGGAGAAGTGGCAACGTTAGAATTAAGACAAAGACAATTTTAAAATGTCTTTGCTGTTTCAAAGCTACTACTCGCTTGAAATGTATTCATTGATCCAATGAAGGCTTCACTTCCGTCTTCTGTGGTCTTGTCATTTTTTCAGTACTTCATAGCTTTTATTACTCTTCAAGAATTTTCGGGTTCATATGGATGGAACCAGCAGAGCAGCAGTGGCATGATAATACAGCATTATCCTCTATTTTTTTTTTTCTTTCTGTCACAATTTTCTCTTGTGGAACAAGAAGACTTTAGATTTAAGAGCATTTTATAACGCATGCAACGATGCAAATAGGCTTGAAGCTGTGTCCATATGATTAACACTATATACACATGTGAAAAAGGAAGAGAAGTCTAAATAGATTATTTTACCATGGTGTTTTAAGTCACTGAGATTCGTCCTCCTCTTCAGCTAGATGAGAATTCGTAACTAAGCACAGAAGGCTGAGAGCTCTGAGCATCGAGACGTCACACTTTGTTCTGTCATGGGAAAGCTCTGGAATCGCCCCTGGCTTCTCCACCTTCGGTTCCTGCCACACCCAGCAGATGATCCCACGCGCGTACCCTCTGCTGTAACCACACACCGCGCATCAAGCCTCACTTCTCCAATCGCAGAGCCACCATCTTTCCAAAGCCATTATCATTTCTTGGATTTGCCATTGGCTCTTGTAGCTTCCACTCTTCTTCCATATCCACAGCCTGAGGGGTGTGTTTGGTCCCTGTCCTAGCTACGCCATCTTTGCACACCCAGATGTCTCTAGTGTCCTTGGCCACAGGACACTGAAGGCACAGAATCCTCGCAGTGGCCTCTTGCTCTGCTTGGCTGAGCTGCCTAGAAGCCATACCAGCCTCTGCCTACTCTTGGGATTTTCCTCCTAGATGACATGCTATAGTTACTACTCAGTAATACATTTTATGTTCATTTATCTATTTCTGGTGTTGTGATTTAGCCACAGGGCAAAAGCACCATGAATAATTGTTTTCTTACACAATAGATTCTGCATGTAGGCAAAGAGATTGTTCATTTCTTTGGCTCTGTTCTCAGTCCTTTGCATAGCACCAGTGTCATAATGGATTTTCCATAAAAGTTCACAATTTTTAAAATGGCACAGTGTGCCCTGCCATTTAGAATAGCGAGGTCAGCGTGCATCATTGGTTTTGGTGGCGCATGAGTCAGAAATGAAAGTACTAGTTCGCTCACCAACTTGTTCATCCACAGCAGAAATATTTATTTAATCCTTTTAATGAGCTGTGTAATATTCCACGGCTTCAGAGATAAAGCTAAATTGTTATGTAAAAATATATATCAGCCCTCTTGGGGCTTGCATTTTCTTCCTCATGGTCAATTTATATGAATGGTTATAGTTTTGCAAATAAGAATATGTGAATCTCCTTAAGATTACTCATAAAATGTCTTTAAGGGATCCTTTTTCCTTAATTCAACATAACTAAAACTCTTATTTTGTGCACTGCTTTCTAATCTGAGAAGATTCTTTTCCAAGCTATGCCTAATTAAAAGAAAACCAATTTTATGCAGCAGAAAATAATTGGATTGTAATGGACTTACAAAAAGACCCACTGCATCTGTCTTAAGAAAAATTCAAAATATACAGTATAAATCCAGCCACAGCGATAGTTCGTGGATATCTGCATGACAAAACATGTTGGACTGTTTAAAAGTGTATTTCAGTGGGGGTTTTTTTGTTTGTTTGTTTTTCGAAGTGATCATTCATTTATTTTTTCCACCTATTCATTCTGCAAACATCCTTGGAAGCTAAAAGTGCCCAGGCATCTTGCCAAGTCCTGAAGTTATGATACATGTTCTCTGCTCTTCCGATTCCCACAGTACCATAGGGGCCTAATTATATAAAGGAATAATGACAGATGCAGCATCAAACGTCATATTAAGTGCCGCTCACACAGGCGAAGACAGCGCGTGAAGCTGGAGCCCGGCCCTGCCCCTCCACTCACCAGGGCTCCCTGTGAAGCCTCTCCGCAGCATTCTGTTTGCTTTCTGCAACCTGATGCAATCTTTTTACTAGAATGATTTTTCTGCTCAAGCTATAAAGTAAATAGCTTTATGTTCTATAAAGTCCTTTAAATATCCTCAGATCGCACCTTTTTGTATCTTGCTTGCACTTCTATATATTTACACAGAAATGAATACCACATTCACTCAGCACACATACGTTGTCAAATTATACAAAAACTTAAAATGACCATAAGAGGTTATAGTCAATGTAAAAAGAAAAGTTAAAAGCAAAATTCACATATCAAAATGCATAAGAGCATGCTCAAAGCCCACCAGGGAACCTACATATACAATTTCAGATGAGTAATTTGGTTATAAGTGATGTTTAATGCACAAAGATCCAAAGATTGCAGTTAAATGGAGACAGAGCTAGAATCTCTAGGAAGATCAGTATTGTGCCATCCAGCACCTGTTCACTGAACACATGTTGGTAAACCTGCACCTTCGCTCTAAGACAAGGCGACAGCAGAGCAGTGGCTTTTATGGCGAACCGGAGTGTTTCAGCTTCTTGTGTTTGATCTTCCCTAAAGTGCTGTCCATCTTCTAAGTTTATAGATTATTTTTGTAAACAAGCAGTAAAGACCCCAACATTTAAGAATAACTCTAGGATGACTATCTCATCGCTTTTTTTTTTTTTTTTTTTAATTTTGGGAGATAGAAAAGTAGACAGAGAGTGTAGCTTCTAGAAGCACCTATGCCTACATCCAAAACCTGGTTATTCTGTTCACAATTGTAACTCTTCAGAAGATTCCAACTTTGCTAGTTCTTACATTCTCTCTCTGTAAAATACAGACATAATTCTTATCTCACATAGATTTTTAGGGGATTTGTTGGTTTTATGTGGATCGGGTGGAATTTTCCTTATTGACATCATGATTTTACATACTAATAGGGTTTACTGCGGTACAGTGTGACAGTTTCATGTATGCATTAGACCAGCAGTTCTCAACCTGTGGGTCAGGACCCCGATGGGGGTCGAATAACCAAAACACAGGGATCACTTAAAGCCATCGGAAATCATAACTGTAGCAAAATTACAGCTTTGAAGTAGCCACCAAAATTATTTTTTGGTTTGGGGTCACCGCAATATGAGGAACTGTATTGCGGGGTCACAGCCCTGGGGTCAAGGCATTAGAAAGGTTGAGAACCACTGCATTAGGCAATTACAGTGATTATATTAAAATCTTTATAAAAATGATAAAGATGCTCACGGCCTCTTGTTCCTATACATCGCCCTTGGAAATCATGTCCCTTACTCTTAGTTCTATATCCTGTTGTCCTTCGGGTGGTCTGGGTTACTTTTTTAAATTTTTTTTCAAATAGGGATTAAAATATATTCATGATGCATCAAGAATTTTGTTTTAATTCGATCAGCCATTGCAATCACCAAATGTACGTTGAAATGATCTCTGAACACAGAACATCTAAAATTAAGAAAATTAGCTTAAAATAAAAGTTACCACATTCTTCTTCCTCTTCATTTTTTTTACCCCCCCTTTGCAGCAAACAGTAGCAGTTTGAGATTTTTGGTACTGGCAAGGTAACTGGAGGCCTAGATTTACTCTGTTATTGTTTGATATTGTCTTGATCATAGACTCCAAGGCACCTGAGAAAATATTAATAGCAATCATATCTGTGGGGAAATCTGGCAAAAAGAATTGCACTGGCTGACACTTGGACTACAGCATGATTACAGGGGAATAATATAACCACTGATGATCAGGGCTTGAATTATGAGAAGATTGTGCATTTTTATAGCCACAGATTTTTATAGGTCTGTGTGTTTGTTTTAGCAAAGTGTGAAATGTCACACTAACCACTATAAAATTTTCAAAAATAAATTTAAGGAACAATTTTATTTATGCTCGTAAAAACAATGAAGCTTAATAATAATGCATCGCAACAAGAATTTTCACTCATGTTTCCTCTAGGAAGTATGACTATACGACAAACTTGGAAAGATAACTTCATATATATATATATATATATATATATATATATATTCATATTGCTAGTTTTACTTATATAACTATGACTCTCTAAAGAGTGTCCTCTCAAAACTAATTGAGATAAGCAAGGTGTTAGCTGTAACATTATAAGGAGCAAAGTCTTATTCAACTTCTTAAATATTTCCATAGAAATATTTAAGAAATATTTCCTTGGAATTTGCAAATGTGAGGGCTGTCTGTATTGATAGCATGCATTCTGGTGGCATATTTCAGAGACAACTGTCGCAATTATGCTCACATTAATATTCAGGAATCCATATGATGTAGAAGTCTACCTTGTAAAGGACAAATAAGTAGGCGCTATTGCTGGTTTTGTGTGTTAAATGAAATACTACCTTTAAAACCCCATATTGACTTGTTGAAGATATTATTTTAATATTGCTTTTATAAACCTCAAATAGTTATCAAGGTTGGTTGCTTTAAATAAATTTGATATGTAAGCATATTGTTGTTAATATGTTTTACAGCAAGTAATTTGTTAAATGTTTCGTACATATTTAAATGAATTTTACATAGTATCAAATCTATAGTATATGTTTACTAATACAAATAAAATAACTTCATGAATTTTAAAGTGAAATTTGTAGTAAAAATACACCTGAGAAATGTTGCACCACTTCTCAGAAAGCACTTTCCGAACCGGTTATGAAACACAACTTTGTAGGTAAAACAGCCTTGTTTACTAAGAACATTGGTGTGGTGCTCCACAGCCCTGGATTCAGAATTTCTCTGTCACCACTCGCAGGATTCCCTTCTCTTAGCTGTGTGCTCTTCAAAGGAGGAGAGGTCTAAGCACCTATCAAGAACAGAATTGTTACCCAAGATGACATTTGAACTGCCAAGTGCTAGGCGGGGGATAAGCACTCAACATATCGCTACAATGGAGATAACATTAGTAGGTATTTTGAAACAAGAGGAGTTAGGTGCTTAAAGCATTTTGGAAATGCTGCCAAGAACAAGACATGGAGCAGCCTTTATTTTCCCTTTCTCTTTTGTGTTCCCTAGAGCTTTTAAAATGCTAATGTGCGAATGTTTTGAATCCCAAGATTCCCAAATTTAATTAACTATGAAGCACCATACCTCACCCTCCCCTTCCCCATAAAGTCTCTTGGGACAAAGGCCCTTCCTACACACTACTAAATACTTTCTTAGGTAAACACCTACCTATTAATCACCGTGCCCGCAGTTTTCATATTGCTTAGGTTTTCAACAGCATGAATTAGAAAAAAAAAAAAAAAGTACTAAATGTCAAATATCAGAGTAGCAAATTTAAAAAGAAATGTTCAGGAACATGTCAGCAAAGTAGATATTTTAAGAATATAAGTTTCAATGGCACCAAAATCAATCTCTGCTTTCTAGAAGTCCCTGTGACCACCAAAGCATACTGTCCAACTATTATTTTCAAATATTAGTAGCTATTTTCTAATCTTGGAAATATATTTATAGTTACTTTACATGAACAACATTATTACAGCATTCCCCACTTTTGTTGGGCTAAAGGGAAATTTCCTGCCCTGTAAAAAGCCAGAGAGGTATTACTTTAGGAATTTGCAAAGGGAAAGGAGATTACAGTGTTGGGCACCAATATGAGAATATGGTTATGGGCTGGCATAAGTCATTAAGAAACTGGTATGTCTCTTATGCCAGGATGAGTGGTATGTAGAGAAAGTCAGTGTCTTAGTCACCTTTTACTTGTTGCTGGGACAAATACGGAGCACTGAAAATGAAAGAAGGAAAGGTTTATTTAGCTCATAGTTTGTGGAGGTTTCAGGTCATACTTCGTGCACTCCAAGGCGGTAGAAAACAATGAAGAGCAGAGGAGGGGCAGTAGCTGTGGCATCCATCAAGCCTCTCTCTTCCAAAGTCTTTGCGGGCAGCGCAGAGCTCCTCCAAAGACCAGGACTTCTCCACGGAAGCCGGGCAGCGCTGGGCCAGGCATGAAGTAGCCAGGGCAGGGCCGGCTGGGCTGACTGGACAAAGTCTTCCTCAACTCTTATACATTTTTGTGCTGAGTCACTCTGGGGTGACCTATCTGGCCCTAGGGTGGAACCAATCACATCCCAGGGCAGGCCCTCCATGTCCTACAGGATGGGGGCCCCTAGAGCCCTGAGCCCATCCAGCCAACTTTCCTCAAGTTGATGCAATGTATCAACTACCACAGTCGGGAAACAGGAAATGACACTCCAGAACAGAATGGTTTAGCTGAACGTGTAATGGACTGGAAGTTTCTTTAGCTCAAAGAACAAAACAGTACCCTGTAAATGCCTTGCCTTGGGACCAAGATAGAGAAAGGTAGTGTGTGAGAGAGGCCTTTCCAGGTGTCCCCTGACTTGAGTTGCACTTCTCTGTCAGGGGAGTTCAGACAACTTAATTTGGGAAAGGTCTGAGGTTCTTGATTTCTTGCCTAGGTACAGATCTGCAACAGGGGAAGGAATAGAGGGCAGTCGTGTTTTGGGACAATCCTCGGATTCTGTGGTTCTTTTACTGTCTCAGTTCTATTTATATTTCAGCAACACATTTTTGAAGTGGCAGAAAATTATAGAATCCCTAATGTAATTGCTTATAAAACAAAGCTCTTAAAAAGGATTGTTAGATACATGCAAAAATTGGAATTCAAGCTCTGTCATCCCAAACTACATATTCACCTGTGCTATTTTGATGCTAATTGTTCGGCCTGTCATTGTACCAGAGGGATGCACAAAGCCTGATGTCCTTGAGCCTTCAATGTAATTCTGAGCTCTTGGAAAAAGCCTGAGAAGCCTGAGACTCTGTGGCCAGGCCCACACCTCCCTTTCCACCCATCTCTTAAACTCAGTGAACTCCAGCACTTTATGCTCTTTCTCTACTTAGGCTGTTACAGGACCCTGCATACTCTAGAATATTTTGTGTATTTGTGAGAGCATCATTTTCGGTGGCAGCTAATTACAGCTCAAAGTCATCACCAGCTCAGGAATTTCTTAAAACCTTGAGTCAAAAACCATATGTAATGCCATTCAACTATGCCATCACCATCCCTTGCTACTTCTATTATTTGTGATGACTATACCTTCTTCTAAAGATCAGTTTGAATGTTTTATGATTTCTGTGCAGGCCAGCTACCTGAGGACAAATATTATTGCCCATTAATTGTTCCACCTCTGTGGTATCCTGCTTAGTATACAGTTATTATTTTCAATCAATACACAAAGCATATGAAGTATCTCCATTACCCGAATAACCCATAAAAGTGTGAGAACCTATAGTGATACACCTTGTTTCTGAGTGTTTGATCTATGCCAATATCTCTCTGTGCATACAATTTTGTAACATGGACAGAGTGCCCTTTCAAAATCCAAACTTCCCTATCCCAAAGGTATCAGCTCACCCACTGATCTTCCGAATTATTCTAAAACCAACTGCATCTTATTCAAGGCCATGCCGGTAATGACCTTCTCAGACACGCTGAGCCCGTTCATATCCTTTGAATTCTTACAATCCCTCACAATCCCTTTCCCATGTTTTCCAAATGCTCCTCAGTTCCCACTGGGCCTGAATTGATCTCCGTGGACATGACCAAAGTCATGCAGATGATACTAGATTAGGAAGTTAAGGAAAAACTACAACTCAGAAGGAATGTCTATGGCGACACAAGCAGTCGCGTTTGTTCCTGTTGCGTTTTAGCAGGTATCAGCAATCCCTTCACTGCCCTTCCCACGTCACCTCATCCACTGCATCGCAGCGCTCTTTCTGAGGCTTCTTCGCAGCATTCCACGGTGCGTTTTCATGACTTGACATGTATACCTATTTTAAATTGCCTTTTATAATGTAACTATGGACACAGTGTCATCCTGCACTCATAAGACGCCCTTTTATCTACTCAGTCCCCTCCCAGATATACAGCAGCAAACAGATGTTTGCGTGCTCCCACCTGTGGGAGACGCAGCTCTTATACTTGTAGCAAAAGCTTATTTTCTTTTGTGCTCCACGCAGCTGTACTTCTCTATCTCCCGACTACCCTGGGAGGGACGGAAGCGCAGAGAAACGAGGCAGCAGTGTGTCATGGTTGGGGGCGGCAGGGAGGAGAGGTTATAAATAGCCAGGGGGGAGCACCGCGACACTGAAGTTGAGCCTGCCAGGTAGATAGAGCTGGACACCGGCCAGAAGGCAGACATTGCGTTTTTATCCGTTCTCATCACATGTTCTTTAGTGAACAGAAGGCAGGGAAAGGAAGAGTATGACTTGATACTAAGTCGGAAGATAAAAGTTAAAATAAGCATTTGGAAACGGGGCATTTTATGGACACCGTTTGTTCCGTCTCCTCTCGTCTTTTTCAAGCTCTGCTTCTCTCCTGACCTGCCCGTGTCCCTGCGCCCTGAGCTCCCTGTTTCAGCTCGCTGACGCGCTTGTGACCGATCTCACAGGCTCAGGAGGTGGCAAGCACAGGTGCCAGCAGCCCTTCACAGCTGGCAGAGCGTGTTCTCACTTGATTTTGCCCCATTAAAAAAGGAGAAAACACCAAACACCTGTTTTGACTCCTGTCCCTTCTTTTTTTTTCCAATAGCAAATTAAACTGACAAGCTCGCTGGACAGTGGCAGAGGGGACTTATTTTCAGTCAAATTATTTTTAAATCTCCTCTTGGCCATTGTTTTCCCTTCCTGTCATTTCCTCCGTGGACATTTTTAACAGCTAAGATTATTTTTATTGTTCATTCCAGTCTGCCTTTTTAACAGCCACAATTTTTTTTTTTTCTCTTTAACTGGCACTATATCGACTAAGCTGGCTGACCCTCACAATTAGCTTTGTCCCCCAAGTCACAAACCCTATACTGTATTTCACTCATTTTCTAAAAGCCCAAATATCTATGAGATACTGATGCTGTCGGGAAGAGGAGCCAGAGATTTAAGTCACATGACTGCTATCGCCGAAGAGCTCAGCATCTAATAGCTGGCTCAATACAGGGCTAGGTGCAACGAGACCCTATCTGGAACTCTTTTTTTTTTTTTTTTTTTAAACACTTTCTTTTTTTTTTCTTTTTATTTAATTTTACTTATTTGTTTTTTTCTTGTTTCAGAACCTTTGTATGTTTATTCACTCAATTTCATAGCCGGCTCAGCCCACCCCAAGGGCAGGGCCGGTGCAGCATGTGGTGCCGGGGATCTAACCGCGGTCCCTGAAGCCGCCCAAGCTTTCCCAAGCAGGCGCTTTAGACCACTGAGCCATCCCGCCGGGCCCCACCTATCTGGAACTCTTGAATGGTTGACCCCAAAAGGTCTCATGTCATCTGCCACAGAATAATTTCTTCTCGGAGCACTGGATTCTACTTGTCCTTTACTAGCTGGTGGTGGATAGAAGCTCTGAAGCTTGTGTTGTCCGAAGAGTATTTTTATCTCAGGATTTTTTTGTTGTTGTTGTTTTTGTTTTGTTTTGTTTTTTGTTGTTTTTTTTTTTTTATAAACATGGCAAAACCGCATGTAAGAGAAAAGTGATTCTAAAAAGAAAAAAAGAAAAAAAACACAAGTAGGGGGGGACTGCACTAATTTTAGATTTAAATGAAAGCAAAATTAGAATATTATGTAAGAACCATATGTTAGACCTTCACAAAAAAAGGGACACGGAAGAGAAACTGTCCCTGACATGTCAAGAGGAAAGGAATGGTTTTCTTTGTCTCTTTCTCTAAAGCTGAGAAGAAAAGAGTCTTACGTTAGAGTCCTGTGATTTATGATATGGGGGATGAAGAGCAGGATTTAGGAAATATATGCGAGACTCAGTGGTCGTCTGCTAGGTATTACTGCATGAAACTAATTGACAAGAACTTCTGGAGTGTTTAATGGTTCTCCTCACTGGCAAACTTTAGGAGCAGGCTTTAGAGCAAGTTTGTAAGTCGTATCTCTTGTAACTAAAGAGATTTTTGCCAAACACCAACCCAGCACCACTGACTTGGTGAAAAGATGGACAATTCTAATGAAAGAGTTCTACAGGTATCAAACTGCTTTCCTAGGTTGACTAGTTTATCGTGTTGCCATCTGTCTGCCAAGCTCAATTTCCTCTCCTATAAAATATAGATGATAATGACAGCTATCAACCAAAGCCACCAATGGACATGTCCGCAGACGACACCGGAAGTGATCCCTGTATCTGCCAAGCAGCACCGCCGGGGAAAATATGACATATTTACTTAACCAGTGATGAATATGGAAACATACAAGCTTCCATCTTAAAACCTCAAAAACTTATTGATTCTCCTTCAGTTCTTCCATGCTGTCTACATGTACTCCCTCTATCCTTAAAGGCCTCGTTATTTCCAAAATATAAAATGGCTCACTTGACACTTTTCCTGAAAAAGAAAATAGACAAAAAACAAAAGACATAGATTGTGAGTGAACTATTAAGTAAATGCTTTATGAGAAAAAAAAAAGAGCTATAATTATTCATAGATGATGGAAATAATCTTTATCATCAAATTACCATTTGGAGAATTAAACTAGGTGGAGTCTAGGCTTATAAGTTCAGATATACTGCAACTGAAGAAAAGAAAATGGTAATAAACATGTATTGTGTCAGTTCCCTTCTGTTGAAGAACTTGTTCCGTTCTGGTTCTCTTCCTTTCTTCTCATCTTGCCTGAATTACTTGATTTTACCTATATTTTTTTCCACCCAGAAGCCTGGGGATAATGGTAGCTAAGCGAGGGGGTGGCACAGGAGAGCAGGACCGGTTGAGAGAAGTGACCTTCGCTGGCACGTCCTGGCTTCTCTGCGGCAGTCGGCCGAGCCCACACTGAGCCTGACCCAGAAAATCAGTCAGGTTATACAGACAAGGAGAAAATTTCCTCCTTTCTGTATTCTTTTATGTGGAGTTTTGTCCCATCCCCAGGACTTAGAAGAAGAAGAAGAAAAAAGAATGCTTTAAAAGGATTTAATATCTGGACTCACTCCGAGTGAGTCTTTTTAAAAAAAGAAAAGCAAACTAGAAGAAAGGTATGAATAGTTATGAAAGAATGAACAAACCTACCAATCTGTGAAAGGACTCTGCAATACAGTGCACTGCTATTTTCAAAGGGTGCAAGCAGTGTGTAAATATGATCTTAACAAACCCTTCAGGTACATATATATCCTATAATTTTTTTCAATGTTCGATGGACATACTTTACTATAGAAAGGCATAGCGTTAAACCTCTGGAGAGATCTGTACAGAAATATAGCTTTCGCAGGAACATAAAACCAAACCAAAAATAAATTAGAGCCTGAACTCTGACCTTGATGTCTGCCTTTGGCCTCACCCAAAAGCACTTAGCTGTGCTCTTCACCCACAGTGCTCTGCGAGCAAGGGAAGGTTCCTGCGGGAACCGTTTAACTACGGGTCACAGGGACTTGTTAAAAGCACTCTCCCCTTGTCTCTGCAAGCTCCTGTGTTTTTTTTTTTTTTTTTTTTTTTTTTTTTTTTTTTTTTTTTTTTTTTTTTTTTTTTTTTTTTTTTTTTTTTTTTCACAGTCTGTTTCCTGCTGTTAAGTTAAGGTAATACTCAAAAAATGGAGATTCACCTCCACCTTCCTGGGGTTGCAGACGTTACGATTTTTGGTGGAACTTGGCTAACTTTTCTTCCCGATGTCATCGCCATGTTCTTCCTCTTCATGTGCTGCAGTGAGGTGTCCGCCTCATTGTTGGGTGCTACATGTCAAAATGCACATTGCACCTGGCAGACGTAGTCCTTTCTTTCTTTTGCAACAAATTTAACATTGTTAGAGTGGTGTTGACCATAGTGCAGTATGAATGCTTGGTTTTGTGTCACTAATACTTACGGAGGAAAATAAATTCTCAGAACACATAGTACATTTTGTGGTTGAGAAAGATGATTATAAGCATTTAAAAGGCATGGAATGTTTCTGATATACCTGTGTGATTTGGAAGGCCTTTTCTATATGAGACTTATTTATGCTGAGAACGTTAAATTCACCACGTCATTTTAACACATTCTGGGGGGCTGACAGAGCTGGGGATACTTTCATAGGTTAATGCCAGTGGACTCACAGAACTGCCAAAGTGCATTAGGAAAATGGAAATCTATTTGCTTCATGGTTAAATTTACCCTTCTCCAGGGACAGAATTTATTTGCATATCTTATTTCAAGTATATGACAGTTACACTGAAAGAAGTTTGAAATTAAATAAATGCAGTGACTAAATGACGGACCACAATGGCAAACTTGATAGCCTATCATGTGATTTTCTTTCCATAGGAATTTAAATCTTCATTACTTCTCGGTGAAAAGGATTTCTGTGTTGTAAAACTGAGTGAAATTACACAAGAAAAGGTTGCTCATAATTACTATGTGCAGTACACATAAAGTGTATTGTGTCACATAAAGTGACAAAAGTAGATAGAACAAATATGTGTGTATACTAGATTTTCCTAATGAATTTTCTTTTTCTGTGCATGACTGTCTTCTGATACATAGTTTGAAATATTGAAGTCACTAAATATTGCAGGTGCTCACCTTACCTGTTTTATAAATGAAATATGGAAATGATTTATAGACATCATTGTGACCATGTTTAGAGAGCTAATTCTATTAATTTTATCAGTAATTTGGATGCAAATTTTTAAAATATAAGCTTTAATAAATGTCAGATAAAGACAAATCTAACTATGGTTAACTCTAAATCATGAGTGATATTTATCAAGTCATTAAGCTTTGACACTGTACTGTGTTATTTAAAGATTATAATTTATGAGGGAAAAGAAAGCCTACAGCCAGATTTTCTTTCTATTATTGAATATGTCATCAATGATATTTTGTCATCATGGCTGGAAATCATATTACATCTGAGTGGTTGACTTCTTGGTACTGTTGATGTAACACCTGGTCTTCAACAAATACTTCTTTGGCTTTTTTTGGGGGGCGGGGGGGGGGGCAGGGTCCAGAGCATCTCACTGCATAGATCCGACTCATAGTGATTCTCCTGTTTTCAGCCTCCCAATATGCTGGGATTACAGGCACATGCTACCACTCTCAATCACCATCTCAGGGTGCCCACAGGCAGGGCTGGCAGGGCACACCAGGGATCGAACCCCAGCCGCTGCGCTCTCCCTAAGCAGGCGCTTCAGTCCTCTGAGCTATCAAGCCGGCCCCTCTTCTTCCGTCTTGAAGGTGTGGTGTAGGGTGTTCCTCACTCAGGATCCTCTTAGTTTAGCTGATAGTGCTCTATCAGCGCTTAGTTCTCAATCAATAACAGCAGAAAGAGCAAACCCTAAGACAAAATACATTGAACAGAGCTGTGACTCCAAATTAGTCATTTTCAGCTGTCAGTTGCTGTCGTTGTGTGTTGGTGGCAGGTAAGTATGAGCTTCTGCTTCACCTAAGGAAAACGCAAAGCACTAACGAAGTAGTATGTGCAGTCACCGAATTATCCATGAGGTGGGAGGGAGCAGAGTGGGGATTCCTTCTGTGACCACCATGGAGCCATTTGGAGGAGCTCAGGGGAGACCTGCTAGTGCAATCGCAAGGTTTTGCTATTTTGCTATTTTTTTCTTCCTTTTTAAACATTGTAAATTCCCCCATGAGTGAAAACCTGAATCTCTAACATACTGAAATGAATGAGGAATAATTTCTTTGATTACTGTGTTCCAAGTCAAAACACAAGTTTTGGAATTATCTAGATATTACACACTAAGATAATTTATCTGTTTTACTTTTTAAAGCTTTATTTAATTTTATTTTTTGGTGCAGGGTCTCGCTATGAACTTTGGGCTTGGAGTGATCCTCCTGTTCTCAGCCTCACTAGTGCTGGAATTACAAGTGCGCACTACAACGCCGTACGTGGTTGCCTGCTCAGTGTGCCAGGGGGGCCAGGGCTGGAACAGCATGTGGTGTCGGGGACTGAACCCTGGTGGCCGTATTTGGCTAAGCAGGTGCTTAGCCCACTGAGTGTCTTGCCAGCCCCCTTTTTATTTTGTAAATAATATAAAATAGTACAACAAAAAATTAGAAATACAGAATTTCCCACAACAAAATGGTAGGGATTCAACAGCTGTTCTATTGCGTATCGTTGTTTTCAAGTCAGTGCTCAGATTACCAGATGGAAGCATCCAAAAGTGGTCAAAGAAACTGGTCAGGAAATTACAAAGAAGAAGAAACAATAGTCACTACCTCTTTCTTTCAATACCATTCCAGGTGGCTGATGGTGACCACTATTACATAAATATAGTCAATGGTTTCTGTTAGAGACTTACACTCTTTTTGTTGCTATAATTTTTTTTTAATTTATTGGTTTTCAGAACATGCTTTTGCTCTCTTTGTTCTTTCTGTAAATATTTACACTTACATAATTATGAACATGATGGATATAATTGAGCCAAAGGAAATATAAAAGGAAAAAAAAAACAAAAAACATTTGATATGAAGCAGTTACTGGTGCAAATACTGACATTTTCTGTATTTGCCCTCAACTAATCAGTCATGGTGTCATATAAAATAAAATAAATAGGAAGAAAATGCATTATCATTTTCCACACATTATTTTTCCTTTCATTTGTACCTTGATCTATTCCTTATCTCCTGAAAAGAAGCTCATATAAAAGAAATAATAAAATAAATAACTCACAGGCCATCAAGGTGGTTCAGTGGTCCAAAGCACCTGCTTAGGAAAGCTTAGGCAACCACAGGGACTGTGGTTCAATCCCTGGCACCACATACTACACCAGCACCACCCCCAGGACAGGCTTAGCCAGCCATAATACAAATAATAATAATAAATGATAATAATAATGTAATATTATATATACAAATAAAAAATAAAAAGTCCATGGTACCCTGTTAACAATATGGTGCTTGAATAAAAATAAATAATGGACAGGCTTTATAGTGACTCCAGACTAGAATAAAAGTTTTTCTTTTTTTAAAAAAATTGTGATCTTTCTAATATTTGAGTTTTCCTATGTTGAATCAATTCTGCAGAAAAATACAGAGCATATACCTTCAAATGCATTTAATAAATACAGCATTTCATACCTCTTTATTCAAGTTTATTTATATAAGGAGGAAGAAGATGAACAAAAGGAAGAGGGAGAAGAGAAGGAGG